>APFE031471822.1:25374-44108 GCA_000404065.3 Pinus taeda
TGTAGTTAACAGCAGTCCAACTTGACTTGCTTGGCTGCCCTTGTGCTCATTGATTCGGTGGCCTTTGAACTCCGAGCTGATGGTGGAGAATTCGAGGTAAGGACCAATAAATGAGGGGGACACCTTCCTACAAATCCTCTAGCTTGTTCTCCCACGAATTTGGCTGCCAAGTGCTCATTAAGACCTTCAATTTTGTCTCCAAGTTGACCAACAAGGCTACACAAAGCACCCATTAGACTTGTTGGCATAATGACTAACCAAATTCAGTCTATTAACATAAAAATAATCAAAAACATGCAATAAACAAATGAGAATGGTGGACTAAGCCAAATTAGGAAGTTGAATGAGCCCAAATAATTGTAGATTTTTGGGGCTCATCAGACTCCAGGAGTTGATAGACTCCTGTGATGACAAAGATATGCCACAAAGTGATCTGTGTGCAATAAACAATTTACATCGACATAAGAAGAGAATGAGGAAGGAAACGAGGTTAACTACACAAATGAGGGAATATGATATGGATCATGTAATCTTGGATTTAGGATCTGATGCCAATGTGATACCTAAGAAAACTTGGGAGTCAATGGGAAGACTGAATTTTCAATGGTCGCCAATATAGTTGAGGATGGCTAAGGAACAGAAGATTGTGCCTATGGGAAGGTTACCTGGCATCATATTAGACATTGAAGGAGTCTGAACCATTGCAGACTTTGAAGTGATGAAAATTGTAGATGATAGAAACCCCTATTCGACGCTGTTTGGATTGGATTGGGCTTTCGATAATTTGGTGATAATCAATTTAAAGAAGAGACAAATGGTGTTCAAAAGAGATGATATGAGGGTCATTGTCCCTCTAGACCCCTTAGAAGGAGTGCATTATACAGAACCTGTCTAGGATGTGTATTGCGACATAGATGTCAACAACATTTATTAGGTAACAACTAAAGAGGAAGATTGGATTAATCCCACTGCAGATGGAAAATTGGGTTGGGAAAAAGACAATTCTTGTACTTCAGATTCCGAGGAAGAACTAGAAAATTGGTAGAACAAGTTATATGAAGATTCTACCACGAAATCACTTCACTACATAACTTTTGAGCTATGTAATCTACCTTATTATGATGGGATTAGAGAAGTAAGCATGCTTCTTGAAGAATATGAAATATAAATACCAGAAGAACAGAGGTTGAAAGCTTTGGATGTAGCCCTGAGGGCTACACCTACTAGATGGTGGGGTACTCATAAAAGAAATATAATAGATTAGCAGTAGTATCGAAGATTAATGTGGATCAGGTTTGGCTCAATTGACATAAATTGAAGTAAATTAAGATGGTAAGGTTGATCCCCAGGACCATATTCATCATTGCACTTCAGTTTGGAAAGAAATTCCAGATCAAGAGTGGGTACATGGATTTATCCACACACTAGAAACGATTCTTATGAATTGGTATCTTGAAACAGAATTGCGACATGGAACTGTGAATTGGACATATTTGGTTGAAGGATTCATACTAACATTTAGTTTTGATTATGATTTCCCTTGTATAGGCTCGGCTCTTCAAGAAATAAAGTAAATATTTTTTAGAATGAAGCTCCATTTACATGGAAACATGATGGGGTTGCGCAGTTACTAAATGAATTGGAATGTTATAATATCATTGTCGAAGAATATTGAGATCTGCACAAAATTGATATACCAGAATTAGAAGGACATCACAAAGTTGTTCGACCAAAACCATAAATACTAGATATAATGCAACCAGTAAAACAAAGAAAGTGAATATTTGGATAGAGGAATACCTGAAGTTCACGACGATTGGAGACTATTGGGACACAGATACAAATAGTAAAATCACAGAGTTGCTACATGAATACTAGGAGCTATTCCCTACGAAGTTTTCAAAGATGAAGGGCATATTAGGGGACCTAAGACTTATGAGGATCCATCTAAAACTTGACGGAGCCTATGAAGCAAAGACCTTATAGGTTGAATCTGAAATACAAGGAAAAATTTAAGGAAGAACTAGACAAAATGCTAGCAGCAAGGATCATCGAACCTGTCTAAGAATCTGAATGGGTAAGTCCCATGATAGTTCAAGAAAAGAAGACTAAGAGAGAGATCAAAATTTGTGTTGACTTGAGGAAACTAAATGATGCATGTGTACATGACCCCTTCCCTACTGTTATAGACATATTTGGGCACTTCAACCCCAATTTTATATGTCGATAAACTAGGGCTTTTCAACCCCTAAAAGAGTTGTTCCATACCCTAAAAGATCATGGTCATCTGATTACATCATTCCCCAAAAGTTCCACCTAAAAAACCATCCAAAATTGGCCTAAAGTAGACCATATTGACTGCTCCACTATTAGGGTGTGATGCATACTAACTTCTACACTAGCCAAGTGTGATGCATACTGATGGGGCCTTCTGTAGGGTGCAATGAGCGAGGATGGACAAATGTCTGAGACAGTTTGCTAAGTGGATGCTCAGGGAATGTTCTAAAAACTTCTCCTATGACACTTGCCTCTCTCAATTCTCCCAGGGATGAGTAAGAGATCCAAGAAATCTCCAAGTGGAACCAAATGCAACAAGTGGAATGACACTAATCAAAACCCTAGAGATGACTCACAACCTTGCACACATCTATAAATGGATCCCTCATCTGAGAGATCTAGAGGCTAGAATATTGTGAATTGCAAGGAAGTGTTGATAGTTTGTATTTGAGAAAGAGCATTGTATTGTTGGTGTGATTTTGCTATTTCATCAGGTGAAGAGGGTTTGGTGCTGGGTGGATGATGCTGGATCAGACAACTAGGTTGTAATTCTCCCTTCTATTTAATAAAGTTCTTCAAGTTTTCGTCCATATGATTGTGCACTTGTGAATGTTATTATTTGTGAATTCCATTGTATGTTCATTATACATTTGATTCTGTATTGCTTATGATACAATAGATCAAGATGCTTTGATGGTTCTTTGCTACTGTGTTTCTATAGGTACTCTTCAAGCGGGATAAGTACGAAGAGGAGTTGCCAGCTCTGTCAAGGGGGGCAAAGATCAAGCAAAGGATTAAGCGGAAGTTCCAGGTTGGTCCTCTCATATTTATTTTCTCTATTGTGCATAGAAGAAATCATTGAATTACTTTGAACTATTGTTTCTAGGGTAGCTGCCAAACCTAGAGGGCTAGTCGATCGAAAAGACATTAGCTTTCCCAGAAACAAAATGGCAACTCCACTGGGGATCGAATAGATGTTTGTTTGTTGTTGTTTTTTATTTTATAAACTATAGATAGAGCCTGAAGTTAGCTAGGTAGCCTTCGAACTGCTCTTTCTCTGTAATTTCATAGTAGATGAATGCTGCTTCAGTCAATCTCTGGTTTAGTTTATGAATTAAACATTTGACTTACAAGCATTCTAGATCCCCTTTTGGTAGCCCAGTAACCTCTCAAGACTTGCCTATGTACTTTTCTCTTTACTGTCCATCATAGCTCAGCTTAACTCACTAAAATCAACTACAAATTTAAGCCAAAACCCATTTCAGTTGCACTCCTTGGCCCATCACACTATCTGTCACTATAAACCAATATGCATTGAACTTCCTAAGTGTAGTAGGTGCAATTCATCCCTATTTCTGTGAAGCCCATGTACGATGATTGACTAAACCTGTTTCCATTCTTGAAATTTGGGGTTGTTGTCCTTGTTTTAAGCTCTGTTTAGTCGTTTTTGCTACTTATGAAGAGTGCCTCATTACTGAAGCCTGCTTGCATCACATAGATCAGCCACTGTTGATTAGGTTTAGTAAATGTTTTTATGTATTTGTCCATCATTTACAATCCTTTTTCAAAAAGTTTCTTAAATTGATCTGTCACTTTGGTACAAAAAGTGTCGTAACTATAATTTTGTGTCAAAAGGAGAAGTGTCATTGAGTCTTCCTTCCCTGAATAGTCGATTGTAATTTTCGTCAAGTATTTGGTTTGATTTGTCTTTATTCGAAGTGTCAAAAGAAATTTTTATTTGAAATTGAAAAGTGTCATTTAGTCTTCCTATCTATTTTGAAAGAGAAATTGTTGAAATGTCGCTTTGAGTAAAATATTTCAGATCTTTGCTACATTTGTTTTTCCTTTTTGGAATTTTTCACATTAAGGAGAATGGAAAACAAATACATGAATTTGCATTTGCATTTAGTTTGCATGCAAAAAATGATTTAGGAAAGTGCATTAGTGTGTGCTCTTTACTCTTTGTTTGCAAGAAATTGTAATCATCTTTCCCTAGTAGCTAGGATTTTCATTGATCAAAATAAACAACGATTGTTTGTCATTGTAGATTACATTTTTAGGAATTTCATACCAACATCACATGGTGAACCATTGAAACGTAAACTTTTAAACAAGATCAACTCTAAAATAAATCTCAATGAACCTAACAACGCTTTGGAACCTAACACAACACATCTAGAAGTCTAGGCTAGAGACGTGTTCCGTCGTCATAAAAACTAGTAAATATCGTTTTCATCGAAGGTTGGGTGATTCCTCCTCCTTGATACAACAAGTGCTAGCACGGACTTGTGCTCCCCGTATCATCGAGTATATATTGGGAGACCATAATAGGCTTAAATCCTTTATCCATTGGAAGCCGTGTCTGCCACCCTATCGATTGTAATGCACTGAACACAACATTCAGGAAGATTGACTGCCATACATAAGTCCTTGGTAATTTCTCTTTAATTTACCATCAAGGTGTATTTTGCATTTTTGTGATTGGTTGGTAATCCCTCTGTCTAGATTTTCCAGAGTACTCACTTTCGTTCCTTTTTTACTCTTTAAAAGAAAATGTCCATCTGAGCACTTGTCAATTCAGGCTCATTAAAAATCAAAGGGGACTAAAGTCATCTTTAGCTTTTTCTCGACTCTTAAAAACTGAAAAAGCAAAGCTGTGTCAAAGCATCTTTAAAATTAATTGAAATCAGAATAACATCCCTATTCCTTAGTCGATCTTAGGTTGAGATATATGGAGACAAATCCGGGATCCACCAATCAAGGTATCCCCTTTGAGGGGAATCCTAGTCCTTTTTCCTCTTAGGGAAATATTGATGCTCTATATATGGCCACATTGTCCCTTCCAGGAATTACAATTAGCCTGCCGATATGCTTGTTCTCAACCTTTGTGGTTCAAAATCCTGTGTTTCCACCGCAATCGAATCAGCATCTAGTTGATACTGAAGTTGGCCCTTCACCTTCTCCTTCATTTGTTTCTCCCTCCCTTTCTTCCTCTTTGCTTGGTGAAAGTAGCGACGCTAATAACCAGGTGATTGAGAAGAAGAAGAAAGGGAAGGAGAAGAAGAAGAAGCCAATTCAGCAAGGGGGAAACCATGCATCATCTGGAGAAAATGCGAACACTAGACTTTCCAAACCTAGATTTCCATACATAATTTGTAGAGGAGACCATTTTCATTGAGATTTTCCGTGCTTTCCTCGGATCTTAAGAGAATGGTCCCCCCATTCACACCACCTAGTTTCATCAACCTCTGGTGAACATGTTGACAACACACCATCAACTAGTAATAATCATGGACAAAAAGGAAAGGTCAAAGTTCCATGTAGGTTATGTGAAGGGGACCATACCCTTCACCGTTGTCCTTTTTGGATGAAGCCCAAAGAGTATTGGATAACCGTCCTGCTTCACCGTAGCGACTTCTATCTGGTTACCAGAAACTCTCCCCAAGTCCTTTACTAGTTAAAAAACTGACTGACTTAAATCAACCATCGGTCGAAACCCCTCTCACTGAGAGTGAATCTTCTGAGTCTATACTCGACCAGAGTCAACAGGTCGAGATGACAGTTGACTCAGTTTTACCTTCCGAAGATCATACCCTTCCCGAAGAGAGTGAGAACGATACCATTCAAATTCTTTTTGTCACTTTAGAGTCCAATGAACTTGGGGGCAATCCACCCATTCCTTCACAACAGGAGGAAAATCCCCTAGTTCTCGTAAATCAAGGGGTTATTTCTTTCGTTTATTCCATACCCCTTCCAAGTAGTCTAGTCACCTCCTTTGATTGGAATTGACTAGCAAGATCCTGCCTTCCTTCTTATGTATCTTTCCAGATCATAGTACAAGTTTACAAAATGATAGTGAGGCACTATAATAGATGAAGGGGCATTAGTGAGTATCCTTTCCTCAACTGCTTGGAAAGTGCTTGGTTTGCCATCGCTTATGCCTGTTACAGAGAATTTGTCAGGCTTTAACAAAGGAACCAGTCAACTGTTAGGGATCCTTCCTAAGTTACCGATAACTTTGAGAAGGAAAACCATTCACCTGAACATGATGGTATTCCCAGGACCATTGGATTACAATCTACTCCTTGGACTTGACTATGTTTATAACATGGAGGCTATTGTTTCGACACTCTTTCGAGTGATATGTTTCCCTCATGAAGGCAAGATTGTCACTATTGACCAACTTTCATTTCCAGGTTCAAGCACAACTCCAAGTCAAATATCATCAGTAAATGGTCATTTTGCATCAAGAGTGTCTCTTCAACCTTCATTCCATCCACCTGATTGCCGGGAGTAGTCTAGTGAATGTAACGAAGTTTAGGGGGCATGCACCCTTGTCTATTTTGTGGACAAATCCAGCTGAAAAGATAAGTTTCCATGTAGGTTATGTGATTGATCTGACACACCATTCACCTTCGTCTATTCTGTGGATGAAGCCAAGGAAGTGTTTTTTCTATTCTGCGGACGAAACCATCTTGCCTAACATGGTTTTCCTAAAGGTTATTTGATTGGTCTGACACACTAGTCACCTTTGTTTATTTTGCAGACAAAGCCAAGGAAGTGTTTTTTCTATTCTACAGATGAAACCATCCTACCTAACCTCAGAAGTTTCCATATAGCTACTGGAGACTCTCCTTTTCACCATTCTGGGGGCATGCAAACCTTATTCAACTTCATTTTTTAGCTCTTTAGCTTTTTAGCTTTCTAGATTTTTGGTTTTGTCATTTTGAGGCTTTTTAGTTTTGTCGTTTCAAGCTTGCATAAAAAAGAAAAAAACTAAAACCGAGCATAGTTTCCCCTTGGTTTAAGCTCGTTAAAAAATAAACCCACCATCGAGCATAGTTCTCCCACGGTTCAAGCTCGTTACAAAATGAACCCACCTTGGGTAATTAGCCTTTATGATTTCCATTCTATCAGCCTTTTGAGCCTTCGTTGTGTACCTCCCATCACCTCCATTCTTTTGGCCAATCATACGCCTCCACTTGGTTATTTACCCTTTTTGAGGAACAATTGCGATGAGTGGTCTTATTAGCCAACCTCTTCACATCACCCTAAACTTACCCAATTGCGACGAGTGGTTTTGAGAAGTTCCAAGCTTACCCGAAACTAGTTGCTACCCTAGACACCACTCGTTCCTCAAAAGTGAGTCTCCTTTAAACTCTTTTTAGACTCATCAAATATGAAAAGATTGTCGAGAAATTTCCCTTTCCATCTCGTTAAAGTGATTGGAAGTGCCATCCCTCTTGTACATTTTAATCTTTTTTAGACCCAAGGGATTATCTCACGAAAAAGTTCGAGCGCTTGTCTTTTTTGGCTCGTTAAAGTGATCAAAAAATCATCCCTTTTGTATTATTTTATCCTTCTTTCAGACTTAAGGGATTATGCTACGAAAAAAGAACTGCTGGAGTTTCCTTTTCGTCCCTTTTCAAACTCTCTAAACATGAAAAGGACCGAGTTATCCTTGTCATTAAACTCGTTAAAACAATAGCAACAAACTTGTCCATTCTAGACAAGAGCGAGTTTCACTGTCGCTAGACTTGTTAAAACATAGCGATAGGTTTTCCCGAAGGGCAAATTATAGAACAAGCATATGTTATCCTCCTCAAGCTTGACAAAAATAAAGAGGTACTAGTCAGCAATGACTGGGGAAAAAGGGAAGAGAACTTGAAGAAATTTATGGTAGTAGGTCGCTCTTGAACATGACACTTCCACTCCATCACCATTATTGAGTCGAGTTGAGTTATTCCACTTACCGATCATCTCACCAGTGGTCTTTCACACCATCCATATTTTGGGGTTAACGCTACCAATCCATCTTAGTTTCGCCAACATGTTCAAGAGAAGTCATTCAGTTGAGAAATCACAAACCCAGTTAATGCCTCATCCACTGCAATACCTTCAACCTTCATTTTTCATGACTGTCGTTCCTAAACCTTGTGTCGTCAAATCGTTTTCACCTCCAAAAATCATTTTCTTCATTTTATGTCATAGATGTGGGATACATTAAGACCCTCCTATGATGGGTCACTTCTTGTCGACATCAACACATTATCCAAGAAGTTGACTTAGAAACAACCCTTTCAGTACTTTGAAGCTTGCATGCCTCAATGGCAAGTTTCTCACTTCCGGTGACAGGTTAACATCAATGGCCTTCGACCGAAAGGTTTTGCGTGGTGTTCGACATCGGATCATATATTCACACCATGTGAATTGTACTGTAGTATCTTGAGGGTCATTATCATTATTGGTGATTCCTCTTGCTTCTGTTAACAGCTCACATTATTGGCTAGTAATTAGGCGATGTCATTCCATCTTCGACTTCAGAACATCTTTTCACATGGATCGACTTGTACATTAGGCGAAGATTGAACAAGTTTTGAAGACCCCAGATCTAGTTTCATCTATTCAGACTACAATATATTTAGGGACATAAAGACATCAAATGTACACAAAAGCTGCACAGATGGTTATCCAGACCAAGAATGATGACTCTACAACTGAAGAATCACCAGTCTGCATATGTAGACAAATATTTGTTCTATGTACATGAAATGAATTTATAAAGTTGAGCATGGGAATGCTGCCTCAACTAGATCATGAAAATTATATTATGATTATGTATTGTATTGTATCTTATATAGGTCACCTTCCAGTTCGAAACCTCGGATACTCATGATAAAGCATTTCACCCGACATCAAGATTTACGACTTCATGCTTTAGGGAGCAACTATTATAGACATATTTGGGAACTTCAACCCCAATCTTATATCTCGATAAACTAAGGATTTTCAACCCCTAAAAGAGTTGTTCCATACCCTAAAAGATCATGGTCATCTGATTACATCATTCCCCAAAAGTTCCACCTGAAAAACCATCCAGAATTGGCCTAAACTGGACCATACTAACTGCTCCACTATTAGGGTGCGATGCATACTGACTTCTACACTAGCCAGCTGTGATGCATACTGATGGGGCCTTCTGTAGGGTGCAATGAGCGAAGATGGACAAATGTCCAAGATAGTTTTCTAAGTGGATGCTCAGGGAATCTTCTAGAAACTTCTCCTATGACACTTGCCTCTTTGAATTCGCCTAGGGATGAGTAAGAGATCCAAGAAATCTCCAAGTGGAACCAAATGCAACAAGTGGAATGACACTAATCAAAACCCAAAAGATGACTCACAACCTTGAACACATCTATAGACGGATGCCTCATCTGAGAGATCTAGAGGCTGGAATATTGTGAATTGCAAGGAAGTGCTGATAGTTTGTATTTGAGAAAGAGCATTGTATTGTTGGTGTGATCTTGCTATTTCATGAGGTGAAGAGGGTTTGATGTTGGGAGGATGATGCTGGATCATACAACTAGGTTGTAATTCTCCCTTCTATTTAATAAATTCCTTCAAGTTTTCTTCCATATAATTGTGCACTTGTGAATGTTATTATTTGTGAATGCTATTGTATGTTCATTATACATTTGATTCTATATTTATTATGATACAATAGATCAAGATGTTTTCATGGTTATTTGCTACTGTGTTTCTACAGGTACTCTTCAAGCGGGATAAGTACGGAGAGGAGTTGCAAGCTCTGTTAAGGGGAAGAAAGATCAAGCAAAGGATTAAGCAGAAGTTCCAGGTTGGTCCTCTCATCTTTCTCTTATCTATTGTGCATGGAAGAAATCGTTGAATTACTTTGAATTGTTGTTTCATGGGTAGCTACCAAACTTAGAGGGCTAGTCAATCGAAAAGACACTAGTTTTCCCAGAAACAACTACACCATTTACAAATGAAGTATTGGACAATGTAGGAGGTCACAAGGCATATTATTTCATGGATGGCTTTTTGGGTTACCATCAGATAAAAGTTGTGCCAAAAGATAGACATAAGACAACTTTTGCAACCAAGTGGTGGTCATTTTAGTACACGGTGCCTTTTGGCTTGAAGAATGAGCCTGCCATATTTTCTAGAGTTGTAGTCACAACATTTAAGGAGTACATACACAAATTCTTTGAAGTTTACTTCAATGATTGGACAGTCTTTGGTCTATTAAAGAAGCATATTGCAAGTTTAAGGCTTATGTTGGATACATGTAGGTAGCATCATATTTCACTTAACTTGAAGAAGTGTATATTTTGTGTGCCTTGTGGCATATTTTTTGGGCATATTGCGTGAAAAAAGGGTTTTTTGGTGGATCCCAAGAAGATAGAAGTTGTTGTAAACTTGTGAGCATCGAAAATAGTGAGACAACTTCGCACGATGCTTAGACACACTAGCTATTACCGAAAGCTTATAAAGGGGTATGAACAAATAACTACACCAATGGAGAAGTTATTGAAGAAAGATGTCACTTTTAAATGGGATGAAGAATGTCAAAAGAGTATGGATATACTAAAGGAGAAGATGGTAACTGCGCCAATTTTAGTTGTTCTGGACTAGAACAAGGAATTTCATGTACATGTCGATGCATCTTGCATAGTGTTGGGTATACTGTTGGCCCAGCGAGGAGCAGGCGAAATTGATCAGCACATAGCTTTTGCAAGAAAAAAATCATCCAAGGCATAAAATAAATATACTACAATAGAAAGAGAAGGGTCAGCTATGGTTTATGTGCTACAAAAGTTTAGGCACTACTTGTTGCGAACTCATTTCAATATGTTCAGTGATCACTCCGCGCTAAAATACTTGGTGAATAAGCCTGTTTTAGGAGGAAAAATATGTTGAAGGTTGTTTTTGTTCCAAGAGTACAATTTTGAGGTTGTAGTCAAGCCACGAAGATTGAATGTCAGACTCAATCACCTGTCGATATTGGAGACAATAGAAGAACCCACTAGTATCGAATATAACATGTCTGATAGTTATTCACAATCAAGGCACGGATGATCACTTTGTGGATATTATTCAGCTTCTAGCCAAAGGAATGGTGCCCATGGAGTACACTACATAGAAAAAGGAGTTGGTGATAAAATCAATTGATTTCACTTTGATTGCAGGACACTTGTACAAAATGGGACCGGATGAAATATTGCGCAGATACGTCTCTAAAAATGAAAGGCAGAGTATTCTAACAGAAACTCATGGAGGAGTCATAGGTGGAAATTATGTAAGAAAGGCCACTACGCAGAAAAGCTTGAGGGTTGGGTTATGGCGGCCCACAGTACATAAGGATGCAAAATAATTTTGTCAAGCATGTGATATATGTCAAAGAACAAGAAGGCCATCTAGAAGAGATGAAATGCCATTAAACCCAAAAGTGATGTTACAAGCATTTGACAAGTGGAATGTTGACTTTATTGGACCTATTAACCCACCAGGAAAGAAGACCGACACAAGATACATAATCAATGAAACTGATTATTTGACGAGATGGGCCAAGGCAAAGCCTGTGAAGGATTGCAGCGCAAATATCACCGCAAAGTTCATTTTTGAATACATTCTATCTAGATTTGGGTGTCCAATGATATTGATAAGTGACCAAGGGTCATATTTCTTGAATAAGGCCATTGAAGAATTAACTGAGGAATTTCAAGTACACCACCAGAAAAGTACCCCATATCACCCTCAAGCAAATAGGACAGTCGAAGCTTTCAATAGAATTCTAGGGAATGCACTCACAAAGGTGTGCAATGTGAACAAGAATGACTGGGATCTAAGAATTCCAGTGATGTTGTGGGCATATAAGACAACATGAAAGAAATTGATAGGCCAGACACCTTTTACATTGGTATATGGACAAGAAGAAGTCATACCTATGGAGTACATTGTACCAGTTTAAGAATTACAACCTTCACAGACATGGTAGATTATGATATAATGGAGGAAAGGATGGTGCAATTGCGTGATTTGGAAGAGGACATGTTTATAGAAGGTTTTCATCAACATGTACGAAAAGCAAGGGAGAAAGCCTGGCATGATAAGCACATCATGCAAAACATATTTTGGGAAGGAGATCTTATAGTCTTATATGATAGAAAATTCGTGAAGTTCCCAGGAAAATTTAAGACACATTGGCTAGGACCATATATCATCAAACATGTCTTTGATGGTGGTCAAGTTCAGCGCGCGAAGTTAAATGGTCAGCTCATGCCAGGAAGAGTGAATGGTAGAAGATTGAAGATATATAGATACGTCTTTGTCCCTGGAGTTTCGCACTGAATAATGAAAAGAGAAGAATATTAGTGCCACCCATAGTTGAAAGTGGGCATTAGACTATAAACTACTCTGCAAAAGGGGAATTAGTCGAAGAAGGCTATTGTGTAATATTTAAGGGAATGTCAAAGTTTGAAAGAATCGTGCCAAAGGAGGATTATTGCATAATATTAAGAAGTACGTCAAATTTCAAAAGAACTGTGACAAAGGGTAGATTATTGTGTGATTATCGAAGATAACCGGAAAAATATGACCATTGGAAGGAAAAAGCTACCGTTAAAAGAAAGTTATCATTAAAAGGGTGTAGGAGAAATGCATTTATGAAGCACAGATGGCTAAATCTAGTGCCACACCTGCATTAAATGAGAAAAATCTAAGCCAATCATGAGGTTTGAAATTCAAATTTTCTATAAAGGCCATGTCCCATGCCACATTTTACACTTTTTTGTTTGGAGAATTCATTTTGATATTGCAACTAAGTGTGAGAGAAGTGAGTTGTTGTATGTTTGAGAGAAGCTTTGAGGAAAATTCTAGAGAATTTGCAAAGAAAGCGCTAGCAGGAATCATGGAAGTCCAAGCTGGTCACATCAGAGCAGCAAATGTACACATGTCTCCAAGGTGTGCGAGGTCACTGCGGAAACAACTAGTTACAGGAGAACAACCAAAGAAAAGACTTGAAAGGAGGTCAGCTAAAGGGGTAGAGCTCAGAACTTCCCCAAGGAAGAAGACAACAAAGGAGAAGCAAACGAAGCCCAGGTAAGATAAGAAACCTAAGGAGAAGGCGAAGAAGCAAGTACAAAAAGAAGAACTAGAGGAAATCCATGACAGTGAAGAGGAAGCCAAGATACATCAGATAGAGACAGAGGGCACGGAAATTCCCTCTTTACTGCCACCATATTTTCCACTAAGAAAATTGAGTGAAACTGGTCAAAGATCTGAAAGATGCGAAGTTCAACACATTCACACCATTGCTTCAAGAGAAAGTTCCATTGAAGGTGAAGTGTTGGGGAAAATCCGCAACTCAAAATGGAGGATTGAGACTTTAATGACATAAGTAAATATTTGTAGTTTGAACTGAGCAAGTACCTACACCAGGTCTATTATCCAGAGAGCGAAGTTATGAGGTTGGAGCCACACTGACGGGCTACAGGATTGCAAAGATCAAGTTGTTAAAAATGATATATGTGCCACACTTCAGTAGATTCACATCTAACATAGCTTATGTGTGACAACTACTAGCATTGGTGCATGATGGATGCCTCTAGATGGGGACGAGGATCCCAATCGATGAAATTCTAATTAGGAGGATTACGAGGCTACCTCACCAAGGAAAGGACCTTGTTGAAGATTCCATTGGTAAGAACCAGGACAAGGCAATGGCACAAACCATGAAGGAGAAGTTCAGGATTATCAAGAATTCGCGCAGTTATGATATCAACTCTATTAGCAACCAAGGGGTGTTCTTTGCTGCACATAATTTATCAGGGAAAATAATGAGGAAGTATAGAGTGAATGAAGTTCCTGCAACTGTGGTTTCTTTGGCTGTGCAGTGTAGTGATGGGGTTCTATTCAAATGGTCAGGTAATTATGCATGGAGAGTTTTGGAGGATTTTCGAGAAGCGCAGGAGGAAAGAAAAACATTTCATTACGTGTGGTTGATCTTGATCATCACACTAATCACATGGAAGGAGCTGGAGGATTCACATTTTCCTCCTGTTGAAACATATGTATGTGAAGCCGCGTGGTATGCCTCACTGTGGCATACTAAAGAGTCATTGCGCACGTAGGAGAAGAAAATTTTCTTTTTTCTATTGAGCATGGATTTGCACTTGGTGGTGAACTAGTATCCCAGTTATCACCTAGTTTGTATGAACAATATTGCAATGTCACAACATTCAAGGATAATTTTCACAAAGTCTACATCAAGGCACAGAAGGACCCAATGGAGACATGGAACCCTCTGCCATACTTGGCCACTGAAGACGATCTGCTCACAATAATATAACAATGGTCAACAGAATGGATGACCCCAACCATAGACGACATTGAATCAGCAAGGGGCACTATGTAGCACATGATTCCAAGTGGGACAGGAAAAGGAAAAGAAGTAGAGGAAGTAGAGCCAGAGACGGAACAAGATATCCAGGACCCTCTCAGTGATGTAGATCCAACATAGGAATCATCATTAATCATCAAAAAGAGGATACCTACAGTAACTACACTGGGCCCAAGGAAGAAACAGAAGGTGAGAAAATCTAAGGGCGTGATACTACTTGTCCTCACTGATAGGGACATTGATGAGATTGGGGAGAAGGTCCATGAAGTAGTGACTGAGACCTAGGACAAGGTGGATGATCTCTACAAAACAATATTGACATAGGTGCAGCAAGGAATCACGGAGTTAAAGGTACTTTCACAGACAACCAGCAAAGATAGGCTAGCTACCACAACTAGAGAAACGAATAGAAACAACGTTCGGAGTAAGGATTTTGTAGGTACCAGCTAAAGCATTGCATCTTGAATCACCGAAGGATAGAGAATGAGAAAAATACTGGGACAACTTTAACATGAACATTTGTGCACTGTCGATTCAAGTATTACATGAGCTCCATCAAAGTATTTCAAATGAACTAAAGGAGCAAGAAAAACGCACTTCATTGTTAAGTATTCAGATGGAAAATGACATAGCTTCGTTGAAGAAGGAGCTTGATCAATTGATCAAGGAAAGGAGTGGAGCACGCCAACAACAACAGCATTTGGAAAAAGTCATTACAGATACTTGTAGCATAGTTTCGGACGTGAAGGTCTGTGAAGAGGAGTCACTAACAAAGAAGATCACAAAGCTTGCCTCCGCGATAAGAGAATCAAAGAATAAGTTCACAAAGATGAAGTTTGAGTATGAAGTAAAGATTACTAAGTTGCAAATGATGTTGCAGCCAGTATTGCCACCAGAAGTACATGAGAAGAGGGAAAAGGATTTTAAATCTACACTGAAAGGCATCTCTGACACAGTGGCGGACTCTGCCAAAATACTAGATTAAATCATGTAGATTTGGACCTCACTGTACGAGGATCCAAACATTCAAAGGATTGACGAGGAGCTCTAGATGAAGCAAAAGTAGTTGGACAAAATCTAGGCAACTGCGAAGACCTTACCAGTCTCACAAAGGCTTGCAAGGATCACCGAAGGATAAATTCTTCAAAAGCAGATTGAAGACCTGCAGTGAAAAGAACATATTTTGACAGAAAGGACTCAACTGTTGTAGGATGAGGGCTTCCTGCTTTCGCAAGTAGTCGATAATAAGCTCATGGAGCTACGACAGAAGGAGAAGGAAGTGCTACAGAAGATTGTCAGACCAACCATACAAGGATTGTTGGAAGAAGTGCGCTGAGAGGAGAAGCAGGTAGCAGAAATACTTTAGTAGTATAATGCTTCCTACATGAGCATCGCAACAAAGATTCGGGGCAGAACAACTGAGTGACTTGGGATGAGTCACATGTAAGTGTTGGGGGCATGTTGGGTGCAACCCAGCTTGGTCCAGTTTTAGTCAAAGACTTTGCATTTTGAGGAGCAGAGCGCGTGGATTCCACGAAGTTCTATTCACAGCACAATCTGTAGGGGCTTTGGGGTGGGTCAAAGATCCTCATTTTGTAACGGGTAGCATGGTTTTAGCTCATTGTTTTGTCGAATCCATAGTGTGTGGACCATGGTTTTGTAATAATGAAACATATATAAGGAGATGTAATGCTTTGTTGAGGGGAGTCGGTCATAGATGAAGCGCTCATTCTCTTGATCTTTAGTCTGTATTTTTGGTCTGAAAGGGAAGGCTCTACAAATGAGTGTGTAGAGAACATGGAAGAGTCTACAGTTGAGTGTGCAGACTGCCTACAACTGGGTGTGTAGGTCGAGAAGTTGTATGTATTGAAAGATCTATCTTAATAAAGAATAAGAAGTTTTGGTTAAATCTTGTGTATCTGTATTCATAGTATATATTCATATGTACTGATATGCATGATTTTTACTTATTTATGTGAAATAATACATGTTATATCGTTCTCTAATATGTTTATGTAATAAAAGGAAAATTGTGAGTTAAAGCATCAGTGCAAACTCTTTTATGTATGCAAAGTTGTAGATAAGTATAAAGCATAAGGAAACATGTGGGTTCCATATCAAAATATCCCTTTGGCTATAGAATCCTAGTTCTGCAACCTTCCAAAACCGCTTCGAGTGAGACTGCGATTTGCTTGCTGGTTGTTGCCAAAAGGGCCAGTGGTTAAGGGTTTTTGTTGTTGCGCAATACACTTTGAACCTGGTTCCAAGCCCCTTAATCCCACAGGGCCATTCCAAGAATTATAATTTATGTGTAGTCTCTATAGAGGATAGAATTATTGATTGGAGGCATGGGGTGTGATGATAAATTGTTCTTGTCAGTAAATGGGAGGCGTGGCAGGGCCCACAAACTAGGGTCAAATTTCAAATGGGCACAATTTTCAATCTTAGAGTCAATTGAGGAAAACGTTATATCGTGGGAAATCTCTTAACGAGTTGGATGTGATGGTGTTATCCAAGGTGAGTTCCACACAATTTGGGTGAGAAGATATTTTGTAACCCCATCTTCATAATGAGACCATGGAGGTTGGGTTAGTTAAAATTAACACCTTCCACAGTCTGGATTAGTCTAAGGGGGTAGGAGGGAGCGTTACAATGAAAAAATCCATTTCTTCTATAAGTTAGACTACACCATTTAGAATTAGTCAAAAACATTAGAGTCATCATTTTACAATGTTTGGAACTTAGATTATGGTAAAACTTTGATAATACAAAAAAGAAAAAATGTAAGTTCAAATACCTTATATTACTATGAAAAAACAATATTTACAAAACTCATAATCTCTATTGGCCCTCCAATGGGGAAACCAAACTAGTGGCATAAGCTCAAAATTTTGAGATTGTTTATGTTGTTCTTAATTTGTTGAATTGATAAAACAAAATAAATAGAGAGGTTTGCATAGAAAACACTAGAAAAATTAAAAGAAAAACTAAAAGACATTGCCATATTGGAAAATAAAATATTAGCCTAAGAATGAGCCATGAATTCTTCATTCAATTGAATTACGTATTTGATCTGACAGCCGAGGATCACCATTGGTGTTTGAAGATGATGCGTTTGTGTCTATTATCCGCTTAGTTAGAAAAGTGACCTTCTTATTGATGTTGTCCATTTTCTCCAGGAACTCAGCCATATAAATAATAATTTCCTGTTGAATGTCAACTTTGTCAATAAGGACTCTCCCCATGAGAGTTTTTGTGTGTCACTATAGGTTGATGATTTACATATAAGCAAATGCTCTAACTCTAGTGGAATTTTTAACAATATATAAAATTACAATTTATAATTTGAACATGAAATAATTTGGATTTTTTTTTCTAAATATTTTTACCTAAAATTTAATTAAAAATTTAAAAGACTTATTAGAATCATATACATTAATGATTAAGATTGTGGAATTTAAATGGAATAAAAGTTTTTAAAAATGCTAAATTTAATTTCCAAATATTCTTTTAACAAAATTCTAATAATAATAATGGTAAAAAAAACATTTTGACTTCTCCAAATTTCATGTTCTTACTTTCATATTATTGTTAATTTTTTTTGGGAAAGGGAATCCTTTGCTACCATATTAATTTCAGGCAAGTGGAGTCAAAAAGTGAGATGAAGGTCTCACCATTTTATATTACACCGTGACTTTTTAATATGGGGACTAAATTGCTGTATAGGTGAGCTTTATTTCCATCTATTTTGATTATTAAATTGACAATCTGCATTTTTTAAATTAGCCAAAACCTTGAAAGGCCAAATTTTATAGACAAAACTCCCCCATATAAAAATGAAACACAATTTCAACTAAATTTTAATCACGATTATTTAATAAAAATAAAACACTTAAAGATGGTTTTATCCCACGCTATGACTTCATGCCTAGGAGAATGAGCATGAATAATTAGTTTTACAAGAGGCGAAGAGAAGTGAAAATAAAAGACTAGAAAGCTTTGAGAATACATGAAAACTTGAGAGAAGATGGACATTTGTAACAAGGTCTAATCAAAATACGACAAAGTTGCTCCAGGTAATTTCCTAATATTTGTTAATCCGTTTTCTTTCCAAGAGATTAATATGTACATTTCCTCTAAAATGTTTTCAATAAGGTTAAATTCACATCAAATATAATTTGCAATTTTTTTTAAATATGTTATAATTTTTAGCATTGATGAGTGAAGTATGTTTTTATATATTAAAAAAATTATT
>APFE031471822.1:44128-75472 GCA_000404065.3 Pinus taeda
TCTACAGGATAGTCCTGTAAGTCTTCTACAGGATGATTGGCCGTGGAGGTTTTGGGAGATGATGGAGTGTTGGAGTGGTGGAATGGTAGGAAGAGATATGTGAGGTAGGGGTAAGGCTGGTGATGGCTCAGAAGTGGAGGAATGAGATGGGAAATGGGTGTAGGGAGTATGTTGAAGGTAAAGGGGTATGTCAATGAAAGGTTAGGAAATGAAGCTACGTGAGGAGTGGAAGACAGAACGAAGTGAAGGTTGAGGAGATATGCTTGCATGCGTGATCAAGATGGGGGAGATGGTAATGGAACGAGAGAGAGAAAGGTAAATGAAACAAATGATTATGACTGTCACCAAACCGAAAATGCATCAACCTAAATTACTCATATCATGAATTCAATGAACAGCAATGGAAAACAAGAAATGAAACCTATGTGAAACAATTATGAAACTAAGTATTTATAAACCCAAACATGCATCCAAACTGATATCAAGTTCTGCAAATAAGATTCAAACACTAAGTATTTATTATGAGAATGCAGCAAAGACACATAAATATAAACAAGGGAGGTACTGGATGCTTGAGATGGGCCCAACCCCAAGAACTACAGCCTCCCAAGAGAGATTTAGAGCTGGTGCAAAGCTGGATCCATCTTTATTAACCAAGAATGAAAAGTTACGTCAAAACTGTCCACGAGGAGAGCTTGAGAAAGAGCTGAAAGCAAAACTAATCCATGGCCTACAAATCGAATTACAAACTAGCTAACTAATGACTAACTAGCTACAAAAATGACTAACTACTAGCTATAAAATGGCTATCAAATGACTACCTACTAGCTAACCAAAATGAGGCCCCAAGCCTTCTTATTTATATAATTTGAGGACCCAACAGTCCTCCTAAAAGTTAGGGACTCGGCTGCCCAAGACTTGTAGTTAACAGCAGTCCAACTTGACTTGCTTGGCTGCCCTTGACTTGTAGTTAACAGCAGTCCAACTTGACTTGCTTGGCTCTGCCCTTGTGCTCATTGATTTGGTGGCCTTTGAACTCCGAGCTGATGGTGGAGAATTCGAGGTAAGGACCCATAAATGAGGGGGACACCTTCCTACAAATCCTCTAGCTTGTTCTCCCACGAATTTGGCTGCCAAGTGCTCATTAAGACCTTCAATTTTGTCTCCAAGTTGACCAACAAGGCTACACAAAGCACCCATTAGACTTGTTGGCATAATGACTAACCAAATTCACTCTATTAACATAAAAATAATCAAAAACATGCGTTAAACAAATGAGAATGGTGGACTAAGCCAAATTAGGAAGTTGAATGAGCCCAAATAATTGTACATTTTTGGGGCTCATCAAATGCCTACCCTTATCTTGAAGCCATAATTGTTATGTGGGGCATAGTTTGTATAGTTTATCTCATAGTTTCCCATTCAATTTTAATATTCGAAATAAAACATATTGCTTCATTTTTTATCAATTCCCGATGGCTATCAAACTATGAGGTATAACTTAATTAGGTCTTGGAATATATATAACAAATAAAGGATGAGAACATGTCTCAAAGTGAAAGTTTCATCAAATTTTGAGGTGAATAAAAAGCAACGAAAACCAACTTGTAAAAATACTTTTTTGTTGATTGGGTAAAAGTGAAACTTTGTGATTTTGGCAAGAATCTAATTATCAACTCACACAACTATGTTTTCCTATGTTGTCATCTTGTTGAAACCTTTCTAATTATGTTACAATTGTAAAGGCATACATGTGCACCAAACATATGGTAGAGAAATTTAAACAAAGCTCTATATTATTCTTAAGTTCCAGAACACAAACCACCAAAGTTTAGCTTTATAAAACTATGCAAGAAAAGTGACCCTCAATGAATAGGTTTTGTGGAAGTGATTTCCAATTCACAACTCAGGTAAAGGAAAAAACACAAGATTTTTTGCTAAACTAGAATAGTGATAACTTTGTGGTCACTTCTTTAATGGCCATTTTTTAGAAACACAATTTGGTCTCCATCCGCTCCTTGTCTTGCTTTAATCCTAAAGCCATGCAACTATTATTAAAAGATTTTTAAATAATTTAATATCAAAATTATTCATTTTTCATCAATGGATTCTATCAACTCTTTATCTAGCTTGGCACAATTCCTTGAATTTAAAATTGGTAGAAGTTATAAGAAAAAACACATCGCCTATTAAAAAATAAATGGAGGTCATGTAGAATCATATTAGCTCCATGAAACCCCACCATTAAAGCAACCATTTGTACTTGGAAATTATACAATTTATGCTATAATATGAACTTGGGACCATTTCTCTAAGATCTTTCTACCCCTTAACCCAAATTAATTTGATTATTCATATAGGCATAAAAAACTAAGAAAATATATATTTAAACCTGTATTTTTTTGTATAATCTCTTGTGAAAATCCCTATCCTCTCTCTCATTTGTCCCACAAAATCCAAATGGCTTGAGGGACATATTTAATGAATTTTGACAGAGGTGGTTCCTTTCCTACTAAGCTATTTCACAATTATCATAGATGGAAGAAGTTGTTTCATCACAAGCTTTATGCGTTAGTCCCGTGTATTTCTCAATGGAATTGGTGAACACTGTTACCACCACATAATGGCGTTTGGGTGTAAACATCCTTGCACTGCATGACTCTAGTGCTTTAATAAAATTAGTCCCACTCTTTAATGATTTAACCTATACAATTCCTTAGAATCAATATTGGGGCTCCCAAAAGGAAATTAATAAAACATAAATGCCTACAATAAACTGTTACTATTACGGTTGGTTGAAATGGAAGAGACTTGACGATAAAATCATGTATGCTATACCAAGCAATTAAGAAATTTAAATTGTCTTGAGTTTTGTGTTGCATTATAGGATTCCCTTGATCCCATTCTTTGAAAAATCATTAATGTCAAAGAGGGAGGAAATAGGATTTTAAATACATGTCTAATCTTCCTTCCACTTGAACGCAAAAAAATACTAATATACACATAAACACAGAGATGAAGTGGAAATAAAACTTCATTTCATTAATATCAAAGAGCTGAAATATGCTTACATACAAAAATGGAAATAAACTAGCTTGGGTGATGGTAGCTTATCTCTGAGAAGAGATGTGGTGGCTACATGCCTCTAGACTATGTTACAATGAGGCTCAAAGGCCTATTTATTATTGAGAAATAATGGAAAACCCTAAACATCCAAAAATCTAACCCTAGGAGACAAAGCACCAAAACTTGGTACATCAAATTCCCGGGTCATAAATTTGGCATATGATCTTTGTTTGGATATCATAATACCTCGTTTCGAAGATGTCAAAAAGGATTTTGAAAAAAAACGAGAAAATTGATTTGGAACTATTTTGGTCTTTCCTTTTTTTTCCCTAAAAGCGCCTTTTAGCCCCTCAAAACAGCTCCGAAAGTTTAGGACTGGAAAAACTGCCAAAATAGTAAGTTGTGCTACAATTAAGGAAACTAAAAAGAAACAATAGTGGGGGTCCAAGTGGAATAGGCAGGTGGCCACCAATATCCACCTTGGTCACTCCTCCCTCCTTAGGAAGCAATGGTCCCCATTGCTTTGAGTGCCTACATGAGATGGGGAAACTTCTGTTAAACTTGGCCCTTGGTGAGCCACTTGCCTTGGTGCAGGAGTTGGCACACTTTGGCAACCTAATACTATTGGATATTTTGCTAGCGATTGTTTTTGATCTGCGTATCCATGATCCGATCAGTTGTGGTGCATTCATGTAGTCTAGGTTTAACTTTGTTGGTGTGAGTTGTTCTACAATGTTTGATGTGTCGAAGGCGGTCCACATTGAACATTAGGTGTAGGCAAAGGAATGTTGAAATACCGAGCTGAAAACCATTGTCCCCTATATCCTTAGTGATGGTGTAAGACCCATATTGGAGCAGGTGAATCTTGCAGTGGGGGCCAACAAGGCGCTCCTTCTGCAAATGTAACAAAACTTTGTTGCCCACTTGGAATTTGCGTGGAACCTAATGCTGATCATGAAGCTGCTTGTACTTAGCATTGGATGTGTCCAATATGTCATGGACCTGCTAGCGGATGTGCTGAATATGATTAATGAAGTTATTAGCCCTGTCACCTTCAGACTTGACATGAGATGAATCTTCCTGAGTAGCTGCGAATGGTATGGCCACATCAATCAGACATAGTGGTTGGAACCTCAAACCCACTTGAAAGGGGTTGTGGCCAGTTGAGATATGGAGAGCTTTGTTATAGTTCTGCTGGACATAGGGGAGGCTTTCATCTCATGAGCATGGATCTTTTGAGTTTTACATACACAAAATGTGTATGATCATCCTATTGACGAACTATGTTCGGCCATCAATTTTGGGGTGGAAATCCATGTACTTAGTGAGCTTGGTATCCAACATTGACCAGATACTTGATGAAAATGTACATAGGAACCTGCTGTTCCAATATGAGATAATGGATCGTGGGATCCCAAAATGTACCCACACTTGTTTAAATAAGAGCTTAGCAGTGGCTTCTTCTGCGATACTATTTTTGTAGGCTATGAGAATGGCCATCTTAGAGAATCTGTCGATGGCCATGAAAACATAGTCGTTGTCGTGCTTAGTAGAAGGAAGTCTTGACATGTAATCCATGGAGATGGATTCCCAACGTCAACTAGGAGTTGGTAGAGGAGTATATAGGCCTTGCTTCTTGATGGTCGGCTTGGAAATGGTGAAGATCGTGCAGAATCTGATGTACTTCCCAACATATTGTCGAAGTTTCGACCAATAAAAATACTTTTATAGCACTGCCACTATTTTCTCTACCCCGAAATGTCTAGTGACCTGACTATAATGCAGTTCCCAAATCATCTTGGCACGCTTGCTAGAAGGGACATAGAGGTGTCCCAGATGGCATAACAGTGCATCCTGGAGGTGAAAATTTGGAACTTCCTTGCCTTCCAGGAGCACCTAGTATGTGTTCCCAAATTCTGGATTGCTCTTGTAAAGATGCGGCCACCCCACATTCTTGTGTCGACGAGAGTCGAGCACATTGGTCAGTTCCATGACCGATGGTTAGCTGAGGTAGTTTGCAACATTGTTGGTGTTTCCCTTCTAGTACTTAAAGTTTAAATGGAACTGTTACAGGTATGTGGACCATTTCTGATGGTGATCGTTCTGCAACTTCCCTTGTGTTTGTATGAACTACAATGGTCGGTGTTTTGTGTGGATGACTTTTTCCTTCCCCATAATGTAATTCTTCCATTATCGGTAGTCCTGCACAATGGAATACATCTCTTTATCAAATGTGGGATACTTTCAGACTGTCTTTGAAAGTGTCTCACTATGATATGCCACTAGATACCCCTGCTGAGTAAGAACTGCACCAATAGCAAGTCAGATACATTTGTCTCGATCTCAAATGGTTGCTACAGGTTTGGCAATGTGAGCATTGGCGCAGAGAAAAGACGATGCTTCAACTCAACAAATACATTCTAATGGGATTCAGACCAAAAGAAATTTGCTTTCGCTTATCCCTTGGTGACTTGACTCAAAGGCAAAGTGATATGAGAGAACCCCAACATGAACTGATGGTAGAAGTTGGAAAGGCCTAGAAAGCTCCAGAGCTCCATTAGAGTGGTTGGGGATGGAAAATTTTGAATGACTTGTATCTTGGGTGGGTCCACATTCATACCCTACTCGTTAATGATGTACCCTAGATATTGAACTTCGGTCATACAAAAAGTGCATTTCTCCAAATTGCCACACAACTTGTGTTGTCGTAGGGTTTGGAGGACATGGCAAATATGGTGGAGGTGTTCTTCCTAACTCTAGCTGAAGATTAGAATGCCATCTAAATACACCACCACGAATGAGTTGGTGAAGGGTCACAAGATGTCATCTATCAACCTCATGAAGGTTGAAGGGGCATTTGTCAACTCGAAAGGCATGACCAACCATTCGAAAAGGACCTCCTTAGATTTTAAGGAATCCTTCCACACATCAGAGGGTTCGATTAGTACCTAGCGATAACTAAACTTCAAGTCAGTCTTGCTGAAATATTTAGCACCCTTGAACTGGTCCAAAAGGTCATCAATCTATGGGATTGGATACCTATTCCAAACAGTGATCTTGTTCAGTGACCGATAGTCAATACAGAGTCTCCAGGTCATGTCCTTCTTCTATACCAACATGATCAGACTCCCACAGGGTGATGAACTTGGCATGGTGTGCCCTTTCTACAACAGCTACTGAATCTTCCTCTTGATTTCATCATTCTCCAGAACATAACGTTGATATATCGGTCCATTGTGTAGCGATGCTCCCGGGGTCAGATTGATGGAGTGCTTGCCCAAACAGTGTATATGTACCCCTGTAGGTGAGGTGAATATGTCCCTATACTCCTCTGCAACCTTTTCCATTTGCTACTACCATACAGAGGAGCCTTGTATGGAGGTCGTGGCCACAATCTTCTTCTTACCCTGAGGGTCAATCATAGGGAAAACAAATGTCACGGTCTGGAAAATGATCTTACTACATTTCTTTGCAGTGATTAAAGAAACATTGGTAGGCGGTGATACCTCTGGTATCATGAACAACTTATTTCCCAAAGTAATAATAACAATGCGAGGCCTAGACTCATACACAACATGTCGCTTCTACAAGTATAATTGTCCTAATAAAACATTACAAACTTCAATAGAAGCAACATCAAATAATACCTCATCTGTGAAGGGCTTGATGCTATAGGGAAGGTGACGCTGTTGGCTAACATGAAGATCTCGCCCTTGGTGAAGCCACCCAACTGTGTATGACTATGGGTGTGGTGTGGTCGGTAGGCACAACTGCTTCACGACATCTACTGAGATGAGGTTATTTTTGTTGAAAAGTGTAATGAGGTTCAGTCTTCATAATGACATGTAATTATGACTTTTGTAAGTGATGTAATGAAGAAAATAAAATTATTATTGTAAGCCTTGCTTCATGGGTTTCCTGGGCAAGTGATTTTATTTTAGATGGCTCCCGTTGAGAGCCTTAAGGTTTATCATTTAAGTCAAAGAGTCAATCTCATGTATGAAGAGCTCATCTTGAGCATATGTCAAATAAATAGAAGTGTATGTAGCCCTCCAACAACAAGCACACAATCCTCTTCCTATGTTGGACTGCAAAATGAAGTAACGGCTCATGTTGACTCACTGAAGAAGGCACACTTATTCAAAGTATGATGTCAGCTTATTAATGTGCACCAACAACTATAAATAGAAAACTCGACCTTGTCCACAAAGACATAATTTTGGTCATATCTCTCTGAAGTTCTTGGTGGCAACAAAAGTTTAGACTTCGCATATCTTTGAGAATTCACAAGAACATAAGTCCGCATTATCCTTTGCATTCGGATGGGTAGTCATAATATATAGTTCAGATGACAGTGCTGAAGAAAGTTCGAGGAAGGTACAACAATGAATAAGTGAGGAGCTGATATCAGTCAACAGAATTCAGATCTCCCTCTCTATATTTTGGATGGGTAGTGATACACGAGATAACAATTTGGAAAGACAAAGTGTTGAAGGGAAATCAAATCCCTATAAATAGGAAGCAAAGTTTAGATCATAGTGACAATAATATATGAAGTGATACAATCACAGTATAGATGTTACCTTACAATACCTCTATCTCAGTGTTATATCAAGTGCAGTAAGGTATTTTTGATGACATGACAGTTCGTTGTGATGAGAAGAGATGATCTCAATTGATGCTATGAAGAAGGTTGAAGTGGAAGAGAAGATGAGAATATGGAAAAAGGATGCGTGTCTTGGTCTTTGAAAGGCTACTAGGTCAAGGGTCTTGGTCTTGGTGTTCGTCAATTGGAATCTCTATAAGAAGAATTTGTGTGGGTTTTCCTCTCAACGAGTGAGAGGTTTTGGCCTTGGCTTATAGCCTACATGATGTGTCTCTTGTTTATGTATGTTCACACATTGGTTAATGTTTGATGAAGAAGAACACTAATAATCTAACATGAAGAATATGATAATCTAAACAAGTAAAAATCATTCACAAACAATCACTAATCTAAGAGAAATCACCTAATGCTAATGCCCTAGATTTCTCAACATTGTATCAGAGCTAAGGCGCAAAAGTAAAAGGAAGGGCTTTTGATCAATGAGACACTCAAGGATCAAGTTTCAAGAAAGGAATCTAAGCAATTCAAAGGTTATCAAAGAAAAAGATCAAGATCTACATTGAAGAAGTAGTCTACAACAACAAAAGTTTTGGATCCTCATCAAGTTATCTACAAAGCAAGATAACTCGAAATACTTTGAATATGAGGATCACATTATCTTGAATAAATTTGAAACACTAGAAGCATTTATGATCTGAACTCATTCACTACCAAAGAAGGTGAAGTATTTTGAAGAGAAAGAAGGCTAGAAGGTATTTCCATCATCTTCAAAAAGCTAGATCTAAAGGAATTGACATCATAAAAGGACCAGTCTCCTTTATTGAAGAAAGGATTTTTGATTTGGAAGAAGATGATCCAAAAGGGAGCACTAATACATCTTCTTCAACCATCATGAAAGTTTTCAAGTTGAAGATTTCATCTTCACTTTTCAAGTGAGTATCTTTCATTATTTAATCAATTTTGGTAAAATGATTTCATATTTGCAAGGAGATCTATAAGCTGGTTGGGTCATATAAATTCCTTGCATGGAAAAAGGAGGATAGACATAGTCCTCGAAGAAAGCAAAGTCATTAAACACATCATTAAAAAGGTATCCTTTGAATACATGGAAATGGATTCTTATGAAAGGTCCCTCATATAGTATTATTGGGAACATAAAAGAGATGTATATGATAATCTTGTAAGACTACTCCATGAAGATGTGATAAAGAAGGCCACATAACTTAGATCTGATCTTCACAAAATTGAAGGTATCAAAGAATGAAGGGATATCTTCATAAGATCTCAACTGCAAGATCTGGGAGAGATGATAAGAAGATAATCATCATTTTTATAAACGCACTAACTAATGAACAAGGTAACAAATATCCATGGGGATAAGAAAGTTACCTCATTCGACAACTTGTCATTTCTATGCAAGATAGAAGAAGACAAGTTGAGGGAAAAAATATTGAAGGTTAAAGGAATCAAACATTTGCAGGAATGAAAGGGAAGTTTGGAAAATTTGTTCCTCATAAAAGAAAGAAGACCATAGCTGATATTCAACGCTATGGATGTAAAAATTATGGACATTACATGAAAGATTGTCCTAAAGAGATAATATCAAAAGAGGAATAGAGGAAGCCCATATCACTAAAGAAGTGGAGCTGAAGATAATAAGTCCAAGAAAAGAGGAAGTAAGAGATATCTACTATGCTGATATAATCTCCCTCATAAAGGTCTTGTCCTAGCTCCTAAATATTTTGTTATAGGATATGGATATAATAAATAATAAGATGCATCATGGCATCATGGAAGCATTAGAAACAAGAGCTCATGACATCACGATAAGGAATCATGAAGGATAGACGAAACACAATCCATGGCAGTTAAATATGAAGGATATAGATCTTGGGAACCTCATTACAAACTTAAATAAATGAATAAGTCATCCAGGATAAGGCTCATCATACATCGAGACAAAAGGAAACATCTACCAGATAGGGATGTAAAATATCCTCAAGATTCTCTGATGGAATCCTCATCAGAGGGTTCACTGATATAGAAAGGAAGCCAGTGTTTCATTAGGGACTCCAACTTGTGGAGTTCATGGTATGATGGTATGATGACATAAGAGATGTAGCAGCTAAAGGGGTTGAAGATATTTTCAATCAAGGAAGTTTCTGAAAGAAGCCTAGATGACCTAAAGGTAAATGAGGCATGTATGATTGTATTTAATATTATAATGTAATGTCGTATGGTTGCAAGTAGCATGGATTACTACTTCTATATTGAGAATCATGATCAAGGGGAAAATATCTCCTCCTATGAAAGGATGCAGGAAGGCATAGGTCATGCTAGATGAAATCAATAAAATATGTCCTCATATGAATTATGAGGTGGTTGAATAGAATTAAGGAACTCTGATTGGAAGATCCTGGGAATGAAATCTGTGAAGAAAGGAAGGAAGAGATTGTGATATATGAAACCATGGTAAATGCAATCAACAACCAAAATACCAAGAAATATTTGACTAGGAAATCTCCGGGAAAGATATGAAGACTTTGATGGAAGTTTGAAAAAATGGAGACCCTTGACAATCAATATATTTGGGAGATGTGTCAACATGCAGGATGTTGATGCACACTAGAAGATGTCATGATGAAATACCATCACAAAGGTAATTTTGATTTAAGTGTTCATTTCTTATTTTTTAACAAATATCTAGATGGGATTATGCAAGACTGCCAAAGGGAAGAACCATGGATGACTTCCAAGAGGACCATATAGAAGGATTTAAGATCCTTCCGAAAATATGGCATGAATAAAGCAACATGACATGAAGCAAGGTCAGATGAAGATTGATGGATCACTTTCTGATGAAAGGAATGCTGACATGACTGAATTGTGGATGAAAGTGATGGATGGTTTGTGCCCTATGTAGAAAACACAAAAGATGAAGACTCATGGACAAATAAATTCATGACATTGAAGGATGGATCTCTTCAAGAAATTGGTCGAGGAGATTTTGTAGGTCCCTAATTAAGAGGGAGATTGAAAGCAAGTTTCTTACTTGGAAGAAACTTGGAAATTCCTGAGCCAAGAAGGAGCTTAGTTACATTTCTTCTATAGAGATATTCTTCAGATTGAGAATGAACAAGTACCGTTATGAATAACTCCCTAGTTAAGAGGGAGTGTTGAAAAATGTAACTAGGTTCGGTCTTCATAATGACGTGTAATTGTGACTTTTGTAAATGATGTATCGAAGAAAATAAAGTTATTATTGTAATCCTTGCTTCATCGTTTTTATGAGCAAGTGATTTTATTTTAGATGGCTCTCATTGAGAGACTTAGGATTTGTCATTTAAGTCAAAGAGTCAATGTTATGTATGAAGAAATATTATTGAGCACATGTCAAATAAATAGAAGTCTATGCAGCCCTCCAATGACAAGCACACAATCCTGTTCCTATGTTGGCCTGCAAAATGAAATAATAGCTTATGTCAGCTCACTCAATAAGACACACCTATTCGAAGTATCATGTCGATTATTAATATGCACCAACAGCTATAAATAACAACTTTGGCCCAGTCCACAAAGACAAAATTTTGGTCATATCTCTCTGAAGCTTTTGGTGGAAATAGAAGTTCAGATTTTGCATATCCCTAAGAATTTTGCAAGAACAGAAGTTCAGATTATCCTCTGCATTCAATTGGAAAGTCATAGTATATAGTTCAGATGATAGTGCAGAAGAAAGTTAGAGGAAGGTATAACAATGGAGAAGTGAGGAGTTGATATTAGTCAACAAAATTTGGATCTCTCTCTCTGTTTCAAAGGGGCAGTGACACATGAGATTACAGTTTGGAATGAAAAAGTGTTGAAGGGAAATTAGATCCCTCTAAAGAGGCAACAAAGCTTGGACCACAGTTACAGTAATATATGAAATGGATACAATCACAATATATATGTTATCTTATAGTAGCTTTGTCTTGGTGTTATATCAAGTGTATTAATGTATTTTTGATGACATGACAATTCATTTTCATGAGAAGAGATGATCTCAGTTTATGCTATGAAGAAGGTTGAAGTGGAAGATAAGACGATAAGATAGAAAAAAGGATGTGTGTCTTGGTCTTGGAAAGGATACTAGGTCAAGGGTCTTGGTCTTGGTATTCATCAATTGGAATCTCTATAAGAAGAATTTGTGCAGGTTTTCCTCTAAAAGAGTGAGAGGTTTTGGCCCTATCTCATAGCCTACATGTTGCGTCTCTTGTCATTCTTGTTCATGCTTTGGTTACTGTTTCAGGAAGAAGAACAATAATAATCTAGCATGAAGAAGATCCTAATCTAAAGAATTAAAAAGAATTCAGAAACAATCACTAATCGAAGAGAAATCACCTAATTCTAGTACCATAAATTTCTCTAGACTTTTCACTCCCGCTGTCGAAAATGAACTGCAATGGAGAACCCTTCACCCATATTTGTGAGTGGAAGGGGCCCTCCCCATCCTATGGATCTTCAAGCTCATCCTTCTAGATCTTGGTGGTGGCAACAATGGCACTAGGCTTCACATCGATAATATGCTTCCCTTTGTCATTCACTTTATTAGTTTATGGCTCAGAGTTGGAACATGCATATGATTCAAAAGTCTTCAGCTTGGCCACCAGTGACTAATTGGCTCGACACTCACTTGTGTTGTGAGTGGGGATCTTATGGAACTCACACCATTTCCTTCTATCCTTCTTTATCTTCATGATGTTGTTCTTTGCTTGTGGCTTCGGCTCGATCTTGGCTTTGTCCTTTTTTCTGCGGTTTGGGGTCACATTTCCCTTGCCTTAGATTCACAGATCCAAAGTTTCACTTATTTTATTTAAATTTCTGCTCGATCTTGACAGCGTATCGATAGGCGACGCCAAGCGAGGAGATGTATAGGAACTCCATCTCGTCCTGGATGTACTTGTTTAGACAACTGCAGTACTTGAGTGCCAAATGTTGCTCAAAATCCTTAACACCCAACTTCATGCAAAGGGTATGGAAAACATTTGTGAACTCTGGCACATCTTTGTCCCTTCCCTGCCACATGTGGTCCACTTTATGTATTTATATTTATAGCTCCCGACAGGGTAATATTGTTCCTTGATGGCATCTCAAAAATAATTCCAAGTGGGTGGGTTGAAAACAATGAGGATTCCCTCTCATCCTTTTGCTAACAGTAGGTTTCCCATCAATCCTTGACATGTGGGGTGTCTTTGAGGAGTGAAAAAATAATATTTGCCTGATTGGAAAAGTCATGAACTGAAAAATATCCTTCCAACAAATTTAACCATCTATCTACAACATCTGCATTTATTTGTCCTTCAAATATGGGAATTTCAAAGTTAACTTGTATCTTAAAAGGAGTGGCACCTCTAGAGTGGTTGCTAGATGAAGACACGTCGCTTGTGGTTAGTCGTCGAAGGATCTGGGAAAATTTATCCATCATCGCGTTCCTTTGTCACTCGAGGGCTTCCTCTAGAAATATTTTGAAAGGATCTCCTACCCCATCATATTTATTTTCTTCTGCCATGGGAGGCCCCCGAGGTTTGTGAGGCTGGTCTTGCAAAGGTTCAACCAATTTGAGCTTTAACTCCTTATACCCTGACCTCGTTGGGGACATGCAAATAAAAATAGAGAAAGAGCAGGCCGCTCTGATACCATTGATCGAGACTTATGCAAGAATGTAATAAATACAAATGTACACATAAACACAAAGATGCAATGGAAATAAAAATTCATTTCATCAATATCAAAGCACTAAAATATGCTTACACACATAAATAGAAATAAACTAGCGTAAGCGATGGTAGATTATCTATAAGAAGAGTTGTGGAAGCTACATGCCTCTGAACTGTGTTATAATGTGGCTAAAAGTCCTATGTATTATTAAGAAACAATGGAAAACACTAAACATCTAAAAACCTAACCCTAGGAGATGAAGCGCTGAAACTGTGGGCCCTATTTGGGTAAATTGGTACATCAACTTCTCGGGGTCATAACTTTGGCATACGATCTCCATTTGGATATCATAATACCTCAATACAAATATGTTGAAGAGGCGGCCAAAAACAAATGGGAAAACGTGCTTGGGACTTATCCAGTCTCTCTATTTTCCCTAAAAACGTCTTTTAGTCCCACAAAATGGCTCTAGAAGTTTAGGACCCGAAAACTGCCAAAAATAGTAAGTTGTGCTCCAATTAAGGAAACTGAAAAGAAACAATTGTGGGGGTCCAAGTGGAATAGGTGGGTCGTCACCAATATCCACCTAGATCAAATTATTAAGTAAGGAGAGAAAAATTTTAAAATCACTCATGGCTTATTACTGCTTAGATTCACATTTGGTGCAAAAGTATCAAATTAGAAATGATGATAATCCACTAGAAACTTAGGCAAGTCATTGTTGTCACCTACCTGGCCTTACATTCTCACTTTACACTAATGAAAATTAGAAGCCTAGCCTAGGGGAACTTCCTTAATCCTAAGTAATTCTAATTATTGTAGTGAGCGAAGGAAAGTGTAGCTTAATTAATTTTTTTATTTAATATTTGACAATTGATGACTTATAATTAAATCAAAGTTAAAGTATCCCTCAAGCATAAATTCAAATTGATCTAGTAGTGGGTGTAATGTGTTTAATTGAGACTTATTCTTCCACAAAATGAGTTAAGTTGAAACCATGACATGCTATAAATTGGGTTTGTATCAAAATTGTGGGTTAGCACCAACAAAGACAATTGGATTTTCCTCTTATGCCACCATAAATTAGTTCCAAAAATAAAAAAATTCTAATTTAATTAAAGGCTCTGTGAATAAAGAAAAGTAGAACTTAATTATGCATTCACCAAAAGAAAGTGCATATAATGTTGAAATTTCTAGGTTTAAATAATCCCTTATGTGGCTTAATGTAAAGATTATGAGATAATGCTTAGCAAGTCCTTTACCATGTGAATAACTGTGTCATTCACAAGATTGTAAGCTTGCATAAGGTGAATTCTAGACTTTTTCTTATCAAATGATTTTAGAATGAACTTGATTCATCCAAAAATGTTAAATAGATCATGAGACCAAAATCTGAAAAGTCACTTATGTGCTCCCTAATATTATTAAGACTTATCCAAAGTTAAAAAATCAACTCCTTGGTTTGTATTATGTGTTACAAACTATACATGTGAATCATATTTTTTATGCTACTTTCCTGAGAAGTGCGACCAAGTGTTTATCAAACCATGCATTTTCCCATTACTTGTGTTCAAACCATGAAAGATGAAATTTATTCATAAGAGAATGTAAATCAATTTAGCAATTGCTTGGAATGAACCTTATCAATAATATTTCCAACTTTCCAATCAACTCCATAATTTGTCTCCATTCTAATGTGAAATACCCATGAACAAAAGTATGGCAAGATGAATCTCAAGTGGTTTTTAGTACTTCACACATTTATTCACCCTTAAATATTATGAAGGATTATTAAGATCTATTTGTTGTAAATAAACCCAAGTAAATTTCATATTTTAATTAAATAACTAATGCAAAAATATAAACCATCAATTAATCTAGGGAAAATGAGAGGAAAATAATGAAAGATATAGGCTAAGAGACCATACTGATGAGCCCCATAAATGGGTAACTATATGGGCTCATTATGCCTATTATTTTCATTTAATCCGCCATTCTCAATAGTTTTGTGCATGTTTTTGAATATATTTATGTCAATAGAGTGAATGGGGATGGTCACTTTGCCATGTGGTCTAATGAGTGTTTATTGCATATTTTTTTGGACAATTTTGGACAAGGACCAGGAATTTATGAGAAAAATGACATCCAAACTCAAGGAAACAGGGATGAGGACTTATAGAAGGGATGTCCCCATCATTAAATGACCCCTTCCTTGAATTCTTCATCAACAACTCGGAGTGAAAAGGCCCACATTGATGATTCCAAGGGGCAGCCGAGCAAGTCAAGTAGGGCTGTTGTTATCTTCAGTACTAGGTAGCCAAGTTCCTTAAGTTTAGGAGGACTGTTGGGAGTCCCCAATTTTATAAATAAGAAGGCTTCAAGCCTCAGTAGGTTAGCCATTTCATATTATATTTTCGCACTTTTGTGCAGCCTTGTACTCAACTCATTCTCAAGCTCTTTTTGAAGACAATTTTGTGATGTAACTTCTATTTTTTTTATAAATGGAGATGAATCAAGTTTTGAACTAGCATTGATATTTTATAGAGGGTTGAATCTCTTGGTTTAGGGCCCAACCCAAGTGCCCAACACCTCCTTTGTGTATTTATATGCTTTTACTTGCATTCATAAGATACTTTATGTTGTTTAGGTTAATCTTATTTTGTTAAATTAGGTTGCTTTTAATGGTTAGAATAGTTGTTTTTGCTTCAAATTGCTTAAGTAGTTTGCTACAATAACAAGAAAAGATCCAAAAAGGCCACCAGTAGGTCTTGATCTCCTTTCTCCCTCCTTGGGACCATGATTTGAGGTCAAGGCACTATTGCTGCCACCAAAAACACAGTTTTTGCTCTCCCAATGCAGTTTCTAGTGTGATATTTCGAGTTGAAGAAGTTGATATTAGTTTGGATTGACATGCTTAGATCATTTCATGTTCATTTCTCATGGTTTTCTCGCATAATCTTCTATCTATAAAGTTATGTTCAACATTTTTTTGGTTTTAGGTCAGAATTAGGTTAAGATAGACAAAACTCTGTTTTTTTGGTTCTTGCTTTGGTCAGTTTTGAGAAGTAAGTGTGCAACTATCTTGTAGAACATTCCAGCTTATCATTCCTCCATAACAAACCTTTACCAATTCATCTCTCAAATATTTCCCCACTCTTTCGCCATATTTCGCCAATCTGCCCTAATTTCTGCATTTCTCGATAAAGTTGCTTTCTTGCCTTTTGAACAAATCCAACCATCTCCTTCGGCTCTGATCCTCATTGACAGAGTTCTAGACCCTTCAAAACCTTCATAAAACCTTCATCTCCCCCTTTCCCATCATTTTTCCACCTTCAAGCCTGCAAAAACCACTTTCGGCCTCCTCCTGTAGATCCTCATGTAGAATCTCCTGTAGAATTTCCTGCGAGTGATTTTTCGAAGTATGATCGCAATGGAAGTCTCCAGAAGGGTACTAGGGACTTCTTAGGACCCCTCCACACTTTCCTTACCATTTGAAAAAGCCAACTCCATATTCCTTTGCCACCGAACCTTTGCACAGTCACAATCATTCAAACCATAAGCATAATAATTTCACATAAAAATACTCAAAAGTAAAAAAAAAGATGATTTCTTCTCATTTCTCTTCGGAAGGAGCTTGAATAAATTCAAATTTCCTTTTCATTAATCAATGGCACCCATTTCAGTAGTTTCCATCTCTTTTCTTGCACAACTAGGGTTTTCTAGGGTTTGCGTTCCATTTCAATTTTCCTTCTCTTTCTACAAGTAGAATAGCCCGTGTAGAGTTAGTTTCCTTTGATCACAGTTAAAGCTTCTTTTGAGAACTCATAGAAGTTGGCTTAAGCTCCTAGTAAACTTGTGCTAGTTGATCAAGTGACAACCTGCAGTAAGAGCTAGTACTTGTGCATACAACACCGTCACTTCCAAGTTTGTTACGAACTACCGGGTTGATAGAAGTAAAGAAGGAAGCCCCAGGAGTTGCAGCATTATTGCTGCAATATTGGAGCTCACCACATATATTTATCTTTAAGTGTTAGAAATCGTATTAGTTATGGGGATACTTTACTTATGTATTTCAAATCTAATTATATCGCCATTTAGAAAATTAAAAATCAATGAACAAAAGGGGTTAGAATTAGAGAAAATTTCCAAGATTTAAACTATGAAAAGTAAACATTTTCTCAAATAACAAGTTGATTTACCAAATATATGATTAAAAATGCACAAAAGAACTAATTAGCATGTTTTATCTTAGGATATACATGCTAAAAAAATCATATTTTGATTAGCTGAAAGAGAAAATTGAAAATTGTGGGTTGGGAAATAGAAGACTAGTTTCTAACTCCACGTAGGTTATGGAGTCAACCTTGATGTTTATGAGGACTTGTTCTTTGTGAATATAGGGATTTTCAAGAAATCACAGTGATATGCTCTAGAAAACCTCAATTAGAAACTTAGAAAATGCAAGCGGTAGTCGCTACTCTAAAATTGATTATAAGGACAAAGCATCTAGTATAAACTTAAAATCAAATAACATAAAGGGAAAGAATACAAGGAAAATATTACCACCTTAATCACCCCCAATGTAGAATATGGTTATTTTTTTTCCTTATGTTGTCTTTACCATTCATAGACCTATAAGAAACTAAGTTGTGATGGTTCATCTAGTACAAGGAGTCCTCAAGAATAATATAAGTGAAACAAAAAACTAAAGAAAAGATGATATTTTCCAATAAAAATACAAGGATAAACATGTTTTAATTTATAGATGAAGAGCTCAACAACCTCAAGAAAATATTAATATATGTGTAACTAAATGCCCTCAAAATAGAAAATCCTCTAACTAACTAGAGAGGATGACATAAAATATAATAAAAAATGGTGGAATATAGTCCACATCTACAACAAGATAAGATAGACATCACAACCAAGTGCGTTCCCTCCTCAAAATAGAAAACTATCACTTCACACATTTGGATATGGTCCAAGGAACAAATGTGCCTCCTCAAAATGCTTAAACTATTTCAACAATTTTCAGGCCAAGAGGTAACTCCTCAAATGTAATTGATTTATTCATTCAGGTTGTTCATGTAGGAATTTACAGGGTAAGTTCCTCAGACAGAACACCAAAAGGACACCGCTCACAAACAGATCACAGATCAATACACCAATATTTTGACGTGGTTAAAACCCTCAGAGAGGGAAACAGTCCACGGCCTGCGCCAACGTGGCTACTACAGGCAATTTATTAATAAAAGAATGAAAATTTACATAAGCTTCTCTCATGCACGGTTAACCTACAAATGACCCTCCATGCGCTTTAAATAGAATTCATGGACCAATGGGTGTCAAGCCACGGATCAAGTGTCGGTAATACCGAGGAGAGAATGAACCGTCGGATCACTAGATATCGTGACCGTCGGATTGTAAGTTACAAAATGTACAACGGTAAAGAAACACACTTTACCTAACTCTATACCTAACTCTATACTAGACCAAGTTGAACTTAACTATTTCCTATGTGTCGGAATATCCTAACAACTGGTTCATTGTTCACTACCTTGATGTAGAGATTTGGATCTGTAGAAATTTTGGCGAACCCAATTCTTAAGAGATATGCATCCATCCTGCATACCATATCCTAGGAGCTTGCTTTAAGCCATATAGAGCTTTCTTAAGTCTGCAAAAATGTGTAGCCTTGCTATCTATTTCAAAGCCTTACGGTTGTTCAATGTATACTTTTACATCAATGGTCCCATTCAGAAATGTTGTTTTTACACCCATTTGATGAATATTCCATCCCATTGTAGCAACTAGTGAAACCAACGATCTTATAGTAGTATATCTAGCAGTAGGTGCAAAGGTTTCTTCATAGTTTATACCTTCTTGTTGAGATAATCCCCTTGCAACGAATATAGCTTTTTATTTATCTATACTTCCATCAATAGCATGTTTTATTTTGTAAATCCATTTTGAAGTGACCACTGATTTGTCACTTGGCCTAGGAACGATTTCCCAAACTCCATTCTTCACAATGGCTTGGTATTCTTCTTGCATCAACTTTTTCCATTCTTCTTGATGAGTAACTTCTTCAAATGTGGTCAGATCATCTTCTATAAATTTTTAATGTTGCATATCCTGAATATATTTTGTCTTTTGCTTTCTCTAAAAGTTCCTTTAGCAACTCCATGTCCTTTGGCATCTTCAACAATAGCTTTCAACCAATTTGTCCTCTTCCTTGTTTTGGGTATGATCATAGGTTGAATCAACTCACTTGATCCTTGATCTTCTTCTTCTTGGTTTGTAGTTGTCTTATCACGATCTTCTTCTTCTTCAAATAGTGGTGTATCTTCGTCATCATAATCAATTGGAATATCCATGGATCTTTTGTAGGCATGATTCTCATTGAATATAACATCATTTCTTACTTCAGTTTGTCTTCCTTCCTTAATGTAGATTCTATATTCCTTTGAAGAAATATTGTAGCCAACAAAGATCTCTTTAATGCTTGAGAATCTAGTTTCTTTCGCTTGTCCTTTGGAACATGGATGTATGTGGAATACCCAAATATTTGAAGATGGTACACACATGGTTTCTTCCCTGTGAATGCTTCTTCAAGTGTTATATTCTCAAGGATTCTATGAGGACTTCTATTTTGTATCTATATATATCATATATATTATAAATATAATAGTATATATATATATATATAGATAATAATATATATAATATTGTTTCATAGTTGCTTCACCCCATAGAAAATTTGGAAGATCTTGATCAAATATCATAGTTCGTATACATTCTTCAATTGTTCTATTTTTCCTTTTGCAACTCCATTTTGTTTGAGATTGTAGGGAACAATGAGCTCCCGCTTAAAACATGCTTCTTTACAATATGCAGTCAGTTCTTTTGAAGTGTATTCCCCACCATTGTTAGATCTCAAGGTCTTTATATTTCTTTCGGTTAAGGTCTACACTTTAGATCTAAACTCCTTGAACTTTTCAAATACTTAATCCTTTGTCTTGAGAAGGTAGAGCTGTGTATTTCTAGAGTGATCATCAATGAAGGTCACATAATAAATATGGCCTCCAAGTGATTTGTTAGATATAGGTCCACACACATCATAATGAATAAGGTCTAATATTTCTTTAGACCTTGTATCACTGCTTCTAAAAGGCTTCCTTGTATTGTTTCCCAAAGCACATCCCTTACATACTCCTTCATGATCTTCCTTGATGTTAGGGATGTCATTTACCATTTGATTGAGAGAGGGAATACTCTTGTAGTGTATATGCCCATATCTTTTCTGCCATACTTCAATAAGATTGATTTCCATTTGAACTAGGGCTTGAGGAGATGGTGTTATAACTTTATATAGTCGTCCTTCACAAAATCCAATAACCTTCGCCTTTTCAATGCTTAAATCCTTTCCCCAAACTAAGACTTTACCATCTACAAAGGCAACCCTATCTCCTTTATCTTCTAAACATGAAATTAAAATTAAACTCTTTTTCAAACCTGGAACATAGAGTATGTTGTTGAGGTGTAGCTTTGCTCCATTTTCTAGCTTCAAAGATGTAGATCCAAGGCCCTTCACTGCATAACTATTGTTGTCTCCTAGATTCATCACATGATATTATTGTTCCTTTGATAGAGTATCAAGTTTTCCTCTTTCTCCTATCATATGTCTTGATTCTCCACTATCAATGAGTCATGCATTGTCATCATCAAGAGTATCTGTAAGTGCAACCAAGAACCCTTCGCTTTTGAATTTCTTAGATAAGTTGTAGACGATCCTTCTAATCCACCTTCCTACAATTCTTATGATATTGAACCCCATCTTTAAGTAACTTGTCATAGAGGTAGTATCCCTCTTCTTCAAGCCAAGAAAGTGATATCCAACCTTTTTTGACCTTAGCACTCATACCATGTTGAGAAATTAATGATAGTAGGAATTAAGGTTTTGATTCCTGTTCTTGATAATTACTTGTCAATTATGTTGGCTTCTTTTACTTATTTATTAAATTATGTTTCATCGAGCAATTATCAAATTATATGTGTATGAATATCACAAGAACAAGAGACACAATATGTAGGCGGACAACTAGGGAAAATCCCCTATGAGGCGAAAACCTAGTGAGAACTCTTCCTTCAATAGATTAAAAGACAAGATGAGATAATCTAATAATCTTTGACCTAAACACAGACTTCCTCGAATCACCAAGTCAACCCTTCCTTCTTATCCAAGTGATAACTTCCCAACAACAACTTTTACCTAAAACTTCGACCTTGCAACAACAGAATATCGGCCTCCTTGCAACAGAACTTCGACCTGTGGTAAAATTCAGATTTTCAACCCCTGCAAATGCCTAGTAACTTCACATTTGTGATATATAGATACAACAACATTCATATTCTAGCATAGACAATTAATCTACTCATATAATTTCTTAAGGAGAGAGAGCCTTATCGACCTTTATCTAATTCTTGCTACAACTCTTCCAATTAATGCTTGAGACATCCCATTCCATCTTCTACCCTTTATATCTAAGACTTGTGCCCCAATTAGAATTTCCATGTTTGATGTTAAAGTAGTGGCAAGTTGATTGTAACAAATTTTCAATTGCGAAATGTCCTCACAGATCTCTTGAATATCCCTATCTTCTAGATGTGTATTGTGAGACACATTGTTTCCAACTCAAGTGTTGATGTCCAATTTAAGGTGCTACTCCAAACCCAGAGACAGGGCAATGATTAATCACAATTAAAGATAGGACTAGTCTTCAGGAAAGAAAGACTAGTACTTACACCCTTTAGGTCAGAACCCACCACACTAACACAATCATGCAACACTTCTAAGATCTTCCTCCAAACCCAAAGAGCCAGATTAAATTTATGCCACAAGATGTCATTTCCTTGCCAAAGTATTGTATGGACCCCCTGAAACTCCAAACAAATTCCTACTTTTCCTTGACACACTATCAATATATCCACTCCTCGCCAACAACAGATTAAAGAAATTCCATCCATGGAGGAATGAGTAACCAAAATTCCATTTAAAACTTAGAAATGATAATGGGAATTTCCACGAGCACATTTCTAGTGTTAAAATCACCTTAACATCTGCCCAAATTAATGAACAACCTTCATTCAATCCTCTAGACCTTGCTTCAACTTCCAAATCTAGTATGAGGGGAAGGTTCTAAGAACCACAACCTCCCCTTTGACAGGAGAATAACACTCTATTCCTCATATAGACACCATCCATTAATTTTCTATAATGAAATTTCTTAATACCACTTCATATTCACCTCATCCCGTACTCTCGACCACCTCGCCTCGGATCAAATTCATTGATACCATACCCCAATATGGATGCATAGGGTAAACATGAACACGAGTCATAAATAAATGCAATATTTGCCATTAAATTTCATGATATATCCAATTAGTTCTCTTTCCCAATTCGAGGATGAACTACGAATGGATTAAAGTCCATCCAATGTGTTTAATACCTTTACACCTCTCATTAGTTATCATGCATGGCACACATGTCCTAGGAAAGTGTACTATTCCTTCATAACTTCTCTCGATTCAAAACATTAAAGGATAGGAAAAAATGAATCCATCCCATTGAGTATAAAGAACCCTTGTTCCAACCTTGCTCCTATGTTTGACTCGAAATCAACCTCCTGATTGTTCTACCTTAATACATTTGTAAACAGAAAAACTGAAAAGAGATATAAAAGAAATCTAATTATTTTGAGGAGGATGTTTAGTCTCATATCGTCCGTATTGGAACCCATCTTAAGATGATGAACTAAAATTTGTGAGTCTCCTATAATTATTAGTCTTTTGAGATTGAGCTTTGAGGCTTGAAGCAAACCTTAATACAATCCGTAAGCTTTGGCCTAACTGTTAGCAGCAATACTTGGAACCTAGGAGTAGGGTAGATCTAGTTTTCCATCAAGGTGAAAAATAACCCCTTTGCTCGTACCACCTCTAAGATGTGGTGTTTCCTTACAAAATACTAATTAGGGAGATTTATCCTTTGGAAAATTAAAGGGTTACTAAGAAGAGTGAAATTGAAGGCATTCATCTTTTCATTTGATAGCCCTATGTCTGAGTTGCACCCAACACTTTACATAATCTAAAATAGGGGTCATGTACCTAACATATTGCCAATTTTCATTTTATCTTCCTAAGGTTATCCACTGTATCCTTTCTCCATTTTTATTTTACCATTTACCTTTTACATTTACCATTTATATGTTTATCTCTTCCATTTCTATAATTGTCCATTTCCATTTCCAATTTGTTTTTATATTTATACTATTTATATTTTACCCCACATGTAACACTTCCATAATTTGAACATTTTTTGTGGGTAAGTTATGCGAAACTTTACTCCTTTCCTCAGCCATGATAACTTGGACATTGATGACTTGGAAATGAGTTGGCAACCAAAGGACAAAAGTTTAGACCCTACCCAAATCGTGTATTTTTCTATGATTTCTATGTTCATACAGGAACAATGTGGGGGGAGTTATCTTTAAAAGTATGTTGAAGTATATTATCACCATGCATGTGGGATAAAAATATAGGCTTGTGTATAAATGACTAAGATCCACCTTCAACAAAAACTACGACTACCAAAACATGAATTTTTGGAGGCCATAACATGAATTCACAATGTCTAAATTGGCAAAGCGAAACCCCTTGGAAAGATGGAAACATGAAACACATGGAAGTGGTTTCCACCACTAAAATTATAGATGTCATTTCATAAAACTAAAATAATAGCCATGACCATTTTGGGCCCATCACCAAATTATTTTTGAAAATGATTTATAAAAAAGGAAATCTAGAATATCTGAAATGGGATCCAATTTGGGGGATGACTTCCTAACTTCATATTTTCAAAAATGATAGTCATTCAATTAACACAAAGACGAAAAACCTAACTATCACGGGGCTGCAAATATGAAGAAAAGATAATAAAGAGAGAAATCACATTAATAAAAGATGATTATTTTTTTCTTTTGGGTTTTTTTGTTGAAGACAAGTTTACCTTTCTATAAGATCCTGAATCAACTTGCTCAAATTTCCCTTTCATATATTATTATACAATTTTCTTTCGGGTAGATTATCCTTGTGTGCTCACCTAGAGGAAGACCTAGGCCTGATTATGTCTTCTCATCTCTTCCAAACATGCATATTGTATTTAAGGTTTAGGGGAGCAAGATGCCTGCATGTAGTAAAGAAAATGTAGTTAAATTATAAATTTATCTAGTTATATTTAGGAGGTTGTTTTAGTTTAAAACAATGTTAAACATGTTACATTAGGATATTATTGTTAGTTTCTCCCAAAAAGAGCTATTCAAGGTTCTTGCAAAGCCATAACCGATTCTAGATTCACACTATTTTAAAGAGGAAGGAAAAATACTTAGAGAAAAGAAACCCCAACACATAAATCTTTATTTTCGCATTCATTTATTATGTGCTTAATGAATGCATTTTTTGTATGAGAGATTTGTTGGAATTTGCTATTTAGCACTCATCAAGTGCATTCATCTAAGACCACGATAAGAATCTTCCACATGTCAAAAGAAGAAAACCACCTCTCTACAAATGAAGAGAGGATCTTGATAAGTTCTTTGATACTTCTCTAAGAGGTTGACTCTTGTCTTTGGAAAGAAAAGAGATCAACAAGTGACAAAGTGTACTTGTAGACCACAGAAGGAGAAGGATTCTCTTATGGACAAATGGATTTTTACCATTTTAGAAGTCTAGTACGATAGTGGTGGAAAAACCATTGGAAAATACTATGGTCAACAACAACATAGGATTGAAGAACAAGGTTATGGAACACTGGTACTATGTTCTTAAAATAGAGTACATGGAAGAAGAAATTCCTTGAATTCATTAACATCATTAATCATATATTTGATGAAGGGAGATAATATTTTATCTATTTGTTTTTGTAATCAGAGGAATTGACAACTAGGTTAGTTTCTTACTCATGTGACATGGGGTCGATTTTAGCCACTACGAGTATAATCTTTGGGGCCTACGACCTGTCCTCCTCTTCATAGATCGGGTTATGTCTGGGGGAATTGAACCTTATATCTCTTAATACTTCATTCTCACGGTGATCACCAAATGAGCTACACCCCAAGGATGATGAAGGGTGATAATATTAAACCACATAAGTAGTAGCGGAAAAGGTAGAGGAGGAAAGCGAATCCTCTTTGACAACACTGTTGTGGGATATATTATCTTTATATAAATAAACACTGAGGTTAAATAAGAATAAGAAGAAGTAGTGAAAATATTCATGGCCACACCAGAACTAATAGATATTGTCCTCTTTAAAAATAAAAAATAAAAAATAAAATAAAAAATAAAATAAATAAATTGTATCTATTGTTCACCACCCACTTTTTCTATTGCTTTAACACCTCTTGTGGTGTTTTTTTGATGTTGTCTATAACTTATTCATCAAAAAAAGAAAATGGATTAAACATTTTCAATGGCTTAAAATGATTGAGCCTAATATCTCTTTGCCTAATTTATTTGATGTTAACCAATAAGTAGATTTGTTGTTGAAGAATCTAAAAGATTTGATCACATAAAAAAAGAAAGTAATGGTGAATGCAAAAATTGAGAAAGTTTCTAAGTCTTGAACCTCTCCATTTATGATGCAGGAGCATCCAGCTCCGAGGAGACAGAAGGTGGTTGACGGTCTCGTGGAGAGACAAGAACAAACAATCATACATGCATAGCTGGACAGGTGTTAGACTTGTCAGTTATTTTACTTTTCTTTTATTATTTGTTTTATTTTCCAAAAGGTCATTAGGACCATGACAGTTACAATTATGAACTGTTTCTTTTTAATTAGGAATTAGTAACGGTAAAATAGGTTAACAGTAAATTAACATTTTTATGAATTGTGTTAGTTAGGAACAGTTAATGGAAACCAACAGCGTTGTAAAAGAAACTGGTGGACAATTAACCAATTCTGTTGGGGCAGTTCAACCTGAACAGCAGAACGGTTGTGCCTCCGAGAGATTAAAAAGGAAAAAGAACAACAGTGTAAGGGGATTCCTCAAACAAAGTAACAAAATATACAGTCATTTGAAATAAAAATTTGTTGTTTTTCAATTGAAACACCACTGTACAAGTTAATCTCATGCATCAATATATGCATTCTATGTAACTAAATTACATTGCAATAACAAAGACAACAAGTATTCACAGGAAGAGCAGGGCGCTGCCACAAAGACCACTTCCAGACAAGAGAAAGGTGAGTAAATAGGAACGCAAGCTATCGACCAGGTAACAAATATACAAACCCTCACAATATTTACGCTAATGTAAATGCTGGACAAAAAACCAAAAACTATTGTATCATTTCATTAACTATCATAACCAAAGCATACAAGAGTCCTGAGCGTCTCACGCTCCGTCAATAAAGTTCATTCAAAACAGAGTTCCGAAACAGAGCTTTCCACCACGATAATATTACAACCGAGCAGAACCAAAGAGTCGTCACAACAAGGAAGCACCTGAACAGATTTGGTGCGAACGAGGGTTTCAAAAAGACCCAAATACCAATATTACAGGAGACGGTTTCAACAAATATACAGAATGAGGGTTTCAATAAGTATACAGAACGAGGGTTTCGATAACGAAACACAAATATTACAAAACAACTGAATAGTTACACAGCCGAGAGAAACACTATCTGTTCACCTCTCAGGTGACAAAAACTAATTGACTCGAAGTCTTAAAAAAACCATTACAGTTTCATAAATAGCCAACATGGAAAGACCCTACCCGTAGAGCAGGGTTGGAAGGGTTCGAATGGGTGCCAACAACCGCAACGAGTGCGAAGCAACGACGGCCAGCTACCTCGAGCGACCTGCAAAAACAAAGTAGAAGTAGGTTAGTCCATACAGCAACCGCAGATAAACCCTTGAAACCAACAACGAAGAATACAAAATATTAACCCTTACCTGGGAACGAGGAGGCGGCAACGAAAAATCAAACCACAACTACAATCCTGAAGACCAGTAGTGGAGACGTTAGAAGCTGAAGAAAAAGCGGAAGTTAAATCTGGCATGGAACCAGAGCTTACCTCAGTAGCCGAGTTAAAACGCAACGGAACGATGGGGACCTTGTCACAAAGTTAAATCCACAAATTAACATGCGAGAAACAACGTTTAATATCAGAGAAAGCTCAACAAAAAGCATATCTAAATATATTTACAGTGCAGGAGCGGACGACATCGCAATAATCATCGCAACCCAACCTTCAGAGCAACGGAAGGCCGAAAGCATTCATAGAAACACAGTACTGGAACCAGACAGGGAGGCGCAGATAAACCCCACAGAGCGGAGCTGAGATTTAGCGCGGCGAGCAGGCGAAAATGGTAAGTGAATAGGATTAGGGTTGAAAAAAGGCGTGACCTGACAAGGGAGACCGGCAGGTGGCCAGGTATAACCGGTACCACAGGTTAAAACCCAAAACAAAATATCAAGAGGCGCGTACAGTAACCATAAATTCAACGTCTGTCATAATTAATGTGTACAATCCAATCACCCAAGCCACGTTGGAGAGGGGAGGCCATCAAAAGTGGTATCAGAGCTAGTTTCTTGAATTGGAACAAATGGAACAAGTGGAAGTTGAAGGAAGAGGAAGAGGAAGGGGACGAGTAGTCCGTAGGATAGCAGATGAGGGACTTCGAGAGGAGATTCGTGTTTTGCGTGAAAGATTGACAGTGGTGGACGCTGGGGGAAGGAGAGACCCATTAGACAAAAGTGATGAAGAAGTAGCTGAACCAGAGGACGAGTTTGAAGGGGTGACACCGGAACTTCGATTATTAAAGTCAGTTTTGCTGTCCAGTCATAAGCCAAGGCAAGAGTTACCCACTTATGACGGGAGTTTGTCTACAGATGTGTTACTAGATTGGTTGAGTGAAGTAAATAAATATTTTGAGTTTGAGGAAGCCAGTGAGGACAAACAAGTGAAGTTCGCCGCCACAAAACTGAAGGGACATGTGTCCTTGTGGTGGGACAGCATTCAAGCGGAGAGGAAGAGGCTACACAAACAGCCTATAAAGAAGTGGGCCAGAATGGAGGCAAAACTGAAAGAAAAGTTCCTGCCAAAAGATTACCAGATCATGTTGTATAGACAGGTGCAGAACTTGAAGCAAAGAGGAATGACTGTTAAGGAATTTACAGAGGAATTTTATAAGTTGAATTTACGAGCAGGGTATGTGGAAGATGCCCCAGAAAAAACAGCCAGATTTGTGAATGGCTTGAGGGGGAAGATTCTGGATGAAATCGGTATCCTCTCACCCCAAACGTTGGATGAAGCTTACCAGTTTGCACTGAAGGCAGAGGAGAAAATTAACCGGAAGCAGAATGCCAAGAGAGGAGGTGGAACTCGCCGGGGAAAGGGCAAGGTTTTTGGTAGAGGTAGAAGTACAGGTTCAAATGAGGAGGGCAACAGTTCAAGTCTGCTGGCACAACAGAGAAGGACAATAGCACTAGAGAAGGATGACCAGCTCAGCGAGGGTGAGGATTTGGTCGAGGCAGGGGAACTGTCCAGTGCTATCGTTGTCACAAATTGGGACACAAGTCATATGACTGTCCTGAAGGTGAACCAGCAGGTGGGAGAGGAACTTATGTTGCTCAGCCGGAGGATGTTGAGGAGACACCTCAAGAAGCAGAAAACACATCGGAGACAGGTGAAGCTTTAGTGTTGAATAAAGTGTTGTTAAAACCAGCAAAAGAGGTTGCAAAACTGGATCAACGAAAGGCTTTGTTCCACACTGTCTGCAAGTCACAGGGTAAGTGCTGTAAATTGATCATTGACAGTGGGAGTACCGACAATTTAGTAGCTGTGGAGATGGTAGAAAAGCTGGGATTGAAGAAACTGAAGCATCCTACTCCCTACAAAGTGTCGTGGCTGTAGAAAGGGCATCATCTATTAGTTGACGAATAGTGTGAGGTGGAGTTTCAGATCGGTAGATACAAGGATAAGATCCTTTGTGATGTCATCTTAATGGATGTTTATCACCTATTGTTGGGACGACCTTGGAAGTTTGATAGAAGTGCAGTTCATGACGGAAAAACCAACTGCTATAAGTTTGTTAAAGATGGGATCAAGCATACGCTTGTACCCATCAAGGAGGAAAATACATCAGAAACCAGTGGGGTGAAAGCACTACTGTTAGGCGGAAAGGAGTTTATAAAATAGATTGAGGACAGCGAAATAAATTTTGCTGTCATAAGAAGACCAAAGGCAGTGGTACTTCATACAAAGATTTCAGATTTGCCTGGAGAAGTCCAGAAGTTGCTGCAAGAATTTGGGGACATAGTGGTGGATGATCTTCCAGATGAATTACCACCAAGGAGAGGTATTAGTCACTGTATTGACTTTATACCAGGGGAAATCCTGCCAAATAAAGCAGCTTATCACATGAGTCCTAAAGACCATGAACAAATCAGGAAACAGGTCCAGGAGTTATTGGACAAAGGTTTGATTCGAGAAAGCATGAACCCATGTGCAGTACCAACCGTTTTGGCTCCAAAGAAAGGAGGAGAGTGGAGAATGTGTACAAATTCCAGGGCTATTAACAAAATTACTGTTAGGTACAGGTTTCCCTTACCGAGAATGGATGATATGATGGATTGTTTGAGTGGGGTGACTTATTTTTCGAAGATTGACTTGAAAAGTGGATATCACCAGATCCGAATTCGGGAAGGAGATGAATGGAAAACAGCTCTCAAGACGAATGAAGGCTTATATGAGTGGCTGGTGATGCCATTTGGTTTGAGCAACGCTCCCAGCACATTCATGCGCCTGATGAATGAGGTACTGAAGGAATTTAATGGTAAGTTCGTAATAGTTTACCTGGACGATATTTTGATTTTTAGCAAGACTAAAGAGGAACATTTCAGACATTTGCAGAGTGTATTGAGGAAGTTGCAGCAGAACAAGCTGCTAATTAATCTGAAAAAGTGTACCTTTTTCCAGCGAGAATTAGTGTATCTAGGCTTTGTCATTGCAGAAAATGAACTAAAAATGGACCCAGAAAAGGTGACGGCTATAGTTAGCTGGCCTTCTCTGAAAAGTTTATTTGAAGTCCGAAGTTTCCACGGACTAGCCAGTTTTTACAGGAAGTTTATCAGAAATTTCAGCGAGATTTGCGCACCGATGTTGGATACAATCAAGAAGATAAATCAACCATTTCACTGGATTGAAGCAGCAGAAAATAGTTTTCAGATTTTGAAAAAGAAGATTACTGAAAGACCAATATTAAGACTGCCTGATTTCAAAAAACCTTTCCAAGTTCGTTGCGATGCCAGTGGTACGGCCATTGGGGCAGTCCTTAGTCAGGAGGACAGACCGGTTGCTTATTTCAGTGAAAAGCTAAACGAGAGCAGGAAAAAATACTCAACCTACGACAAGGAGTTTTACACCATTATGCAAGCTTTGAAACATTGGCGACATTATCTGTTAGGTAACGAGTTTGTTTTGTTTACTGATAACTCTGCATTGCAGTACATTATGCAGCAGCATAAATTGAACCATAAGCATGCAGCTTGGGTTGAGTACTTGCAAAATTTTACATTTGTACTAAAACACATTAGTGGGCAAGCAAATAAGGTGGCAGATGCACTGAGTAGAAGAACGTTGCTTCTACAGGAGAGCACGATGCAGATTTTAGGCTTTGAGCATTTAAAAGAACTGTATCTGACCGATACTGAATTTAGGGAGGCCTATGAGGCTTGCCAAAACCCGCTGTTAAGAAATAACAGCATGTGGTTAGACTATAATCTACAGGAAGGATTGTTGTTTAAGGGAGGACAGCTGTGTATTCCCAACTGTTCTATGCGGGAAAACATTATACAGGAAAAACAAAGTGGGGGTCTGGCTGGACATTTCGGTATTGACAAAACGATTGCTC
>APFE031471825.1:0-22193 GCA_000404065.3 Pinus taeda
TATATAGAAAGGAGGTTTTTTCATTTGAATCATCCAAGAATTGTTCATTTGTGTAATGTAAAGGAGGTTTCCCCCTCAAAGAGGCTGAATTCTAAGGCATTGATCTATCTTTTCTATCTTTTTGTGAGCTGGTTTCATAACAGAAGTCCTTCTGAGATGGTAGAAGGGATGTACAAATGTTAGAGAAATGTGTAGAATAACAGTTAGAGAAGCACGAGGAGCAAGAAATGGAGCAACAAGTGAAAAAATAAAGCAAGGAAGATAAGTGGGTTGCTCAGAGGGTGAGCAACAATTTCAGTAGGGGGTATGACAAGCCTCCAAATTAGGCTCAAATTAAGGCCTATACAACCTTTCTTAAGCACATAAAGGCTATATTAAACTTTCATTCTACACTTAATAATGTTTTTGTTAGATTTAATATGTTCTTAGAAAGCTTTAGAGATAATTGCATATTATGTGTCTAATATTATTTATTTTTGCAGAATATTGAGTAAATTACAAATGAGATGATATAGGGACTTGCTCCCTACTACAAGATGGAACAAGATTGGATAAAAAATGAACTGGATATCATGAAATATTTGACTGATTCTAGAGCTCCACTGATTGAGAAAATCTAGGAATGTGTTCCTTATCATTAAATGAAGATTCCTCATGTTGGGAACCTGATTCACTTTTTGAGGGATTTTAGAGGGGAGATCTACCTCCTTTTAAGGAGGATGTTTCCACATCAATTTGTATAAGTAACAATTCAAATTAGCTTCTTGGGGCATGTATTTCTTAGTCTTCTTATAGACTAAACTTGTTTTTTAGCAACTCTACTTTCTTTTCTAGCAGGGATGTACTTGGATTGACTCTAATAATGAAGTTTGGTGCCAATTTTAGCTTCTAAATCTTGGTTTGCTTCATAGGATTCTGAGTATCATTAGCTTGTCCATCACAGGAGCCTCAGAGCCCTGCTGTACAATTTCTTTATTTCCTTTGAATGTCTTTTTCACTCGCATCTCTTAATTTTGCATTTAGTGTCCATGCTTCCTTTGTTGTAGGTTGTAATAGTTAAATGATTGAAATGAGTTTTTTTGCAGGTTATTTATAGATCCAAAAGCATGATGCATCCTTAGAACAACTTTGAAAATTCATATTCATCATTGAGCTACTTGGATTGGTTTACTAGTTCACAAATCTAGAATTTTTGGAAGTCTCTTGTAGCAAAATAGTAGTAATTTTCTGCTAATTTTTAGAATGTATTAATGAGCTTATTTTGAGTTTATTCCACCTGTATTGAGTAAAAAAAACATTCAAGTTAATAAAAAAATTTACCCCATTGCATTTTCACTTGATCAGGTTAGGTATTTTGTAGGTTAACTAGCTCACTCATTGTTGAATTTCTAGTTTTTGGAGTAGTAATTTTCTGCTATTTTTTAGCACATGTTAAAAATGGAAATTTTGAGTGATTCCACTTTGATTGGAGTCTAGGAAATCATAATTAATAAAAAATTTCACCCCTCTCATTTTCATTTGATTTTCTTCATTATTCAGTGAAATAAATTGGAGGACAGACTAGTTTGCAGATTGGGTATTTTAGTCTTTGCAAGTATAAAAATCATAATTTTTTTTATGGTGTGCAGGTACTATAGTTGATTTGCAAGGTTATTAATTCCATCCTAAATTCCTCCTACCATCATTAGTCTCTTTCTCCTCACTACATAATGCCCTCAAAACGCTGTCACCGAAAGTACATTTATGGGTCATTGAAGGACACTGTGTGCATTTGTAGTGCAAGATGGGCCTTTAAGAGGTTATAAGCTTGGAAAAAGACTCATATAGCCTTAATATACCCTCATATACCATTTCCCACATTTATATCCCCTTTTCCACCCTCAAATTTCTCACAGATCCAATCTTGTAGCAAAACAATACAATCCTGTAGCACCGTGTAAACTTGGCTAGATTTGCTCCAAAAGCTTGATTTTTGCCTCTTAAACTTGAATAATGACCCTTAGGCTCTGAAACCATGATTGAGGAAGACCAAAGACCACTTAGGACTTTTGTTTTTTCCATTGCAACACATTCCAACAATTAAGGATTAATAGATAGGTTCATGAATTGAATGACACAGTGACAATTTTCATGATTCCTTTATGAAGCACCTAATGAACTCTATTACTAGGTCTAATATATTTTGACTGCAATGATGGAGATTTTGTTCATGCTCTTTACTTTATGCAATTCGAATAGGTTTGCTTTCCTTGTATTTTGTTTCCTATAATAGGTTAAGGTTTCCATTTCAAGAATTTCTATTTTTGCAATTAGTTTAGGTTTAATTTCATGATATTCACTTCATTGCTTCAGATAAATGAAAGAAGGACACATTGCATGTTGCACATATAGTGTTGACACCTCTTAAGTTTGTACAAACCTCGGGTTGATAATTTAAGTTGGAATCCTTGGGAGTTGCAACATTCTTGGTGCAATACCAAGGTTCATCACATAGTTTAGATTCTGTTGCATTATCTCATTTAAAATCATTATTAGTAATATCTTTTGTCGTTCAGTTGATTTTGTTGATATTATTTGAGTTTCACTTGTTCCTAATCTCTATATATAATAAAGTGAAGAGAATTCTAGAAAACACTATAACTAAAGGCATTTGATTTTGTTATTACCATTGTTTCATTGAGAAAGCCTAAACTTGCTTCATTAATTTTCTATTGGAATCTTGTAGCCTTGTGTTCCAATTTGATATCTCATAAAGCTTAGTTAGAAGTGGTTTACATCTTTAAATTGAAGCATATCGTCATTATCTGATCTCTTTGAAACTATCTTACTTTGTCATAATTTTTCATTAGCATCTTAGTTTAGTTTTCATCTCTAAAATTAACCTCCAAGCATAAACTTGGTTCAATAGAAAGTTAGGGACACCTTCTACATAATTCAATTTGAGAATTTAGACCCCCATTCATGGTTAACACACATGACCTTACAGTTCTTTTGTGGGAAATCCCTTGTAGGAACTAAGGCACTTGGGTGTTTAAAGGTCTCGGGGAGGTTTCGTTAATGAGACCGTAGCCACCTTCCCCAACACTTCTGTCTACAACTTCATTTATGACTAGGTTCAAAATATTTGAGGAGAAGGCTTCATTTAGATTAGGCATATAAATAAAAGTAACCAAGATATTTCATTTCACATTAACTTAGATTTTGCATTCATTCCTCATTAATCATTGGTAATTGGAATTGTGGGCTAAATCTGTAATTGCAAGTTTGTTGTATCTATAATATCATCTTTTTTCTTCCTTGCAATTGTCTTTCATTAAAGTTTTCTGCTCATATCTCTAATTGTCTCGATCTATTTTTTGCTAAAATTTCCTAGCAACATTGCTTACCTTATAGTTTAAAGTATCATTGTGCAAGTTCTTAATTTATTTGGGCATTTTTATTGAGGCACTAGTTTCTTATTGTTTCGTATAAAGTTTCATTTGATATAATTGAACATATTTATCTCACATTGATTAATTTAATAGCCTAACTTGCCATCTAATCTTAATTTAAGTTATTTGGGGGAGCGATTGTCTTGCCTCCTTATCTCCTAGACTTGTTGTTCCAAGAAGTTTTCTTAGAATTTCCACCTTTAAGGACTACCCCTCTTAGCTTGCCTACGAGAGAGCTTAAATAGAGTGAGTAGAGATCAGAATGACAACCTCTACTCTAAGTGTTTTGCCTTAGGTGTACACTTTAGGCGACAACATTTTTTGGCACCGTTGTCAGGCACCCTTTTGTTCTCGGCGTTCAACATCTTCTTTTGATTCGACACACAACAACAACATTTCTAGTGCCACTGTAACGAATATAGTATTTTTTTCCTGGTTTTTTACTAACTTTTTCGTTATAGCATCTTGGATTTACATGGTTAGGTTTCTATCTGAGTGGTGACTCTAGTTATTCCACCTCCCACAAGAGCATATATTAGGAGGCATCCTGGTAGCTTGGTTAATCCTACTTTGGATCTTGAAAATGTCTTCAGAGTTCGATTAAAGAAGCTCAATACTAGTAATTTTTTTGTTTATCTTGGACAATAATATCTCTTTAATATCCATTTGGTTTTTCCTAACCCTATCTAACAAGTCATCATGAATAACTTGTTTAACTCTTGCGATTACGCTAAAATTCAGGGCTATCCTCATGATATTCTAGAGAAATCTATTGATAAGTTGCCTTCTTTCCAGGTAATAATGCCATTAGTGCTAATGATCACCTTAGGAAGTTTGAATCTTGTGTAGGTAAGTGGTGTATAACTGCTAACCACAATCATGAGGATATAAAGATGAGGCTCTTCGTCCTTTCATTCGAAGATGTTATAGATTAGTTCCATGATTTTCCTGCTAACACATTTGATTCTTTGCAGTCTATTATCATGACTTTCAAGGACATATATGGGGATAAGATAGAGGAAAGATATTTTCTTAGTGCCCTTAACACTATTAAGAAAATTGAAAATGAAATAGTTGAAGAATTTAATAAGAAGTTTAAAAGTATGTTAATGGATTTGTCTCAAGATTATATGCCTCCTGAAAAGTCTCAATGGATGCATTATATAATTCTTTTTCGGATGAAACCTCTTATGGGTTATTGCATTCTAATCCTAATAGTTTGGTAGCTGTCCAAATTTTGTCTAAAGAAATGGAAAAATATAGAACAACCTCTTTGAAGTCTGAAATTCTGAGTTTTGATAGGGGCCCAAGTAAGTCATGAGAATCTAAAGGAAAATAATTTAAGGAATCTGATAAAGATCCTATTAAGGAGTTGATACAATTGGTTAAAGATATGAAGCGTAAACATGAAAAAGAAATGAGTGCCATGCATGCTAGGTTGGTTCAAATGGAAAGATCGTAATCACAAAATGTCCAACCTAGGAATAAAAATAATCATAACAATAATAATGCATGGCAGAAGAAAGGTCCATATAACGATCAAAGACCGTCAAATGCACTAGAATCTACCAATTTGGTGGATGATTATTCACCTTATTGTAGAGCTTGTGATTCCCTTTATGACAAGGCTACCTACCATATGGTAAAGAGAATCTAAGATAATGGAATGGCGGGGAAAAGTAATCATATAAATATTGTCGGTGATGAATATCATTTGTTTATGGAAGATTGGATCGAAGTAAAGGAAAATAGTTGTGATGTCAAGTCTCTTACATCCTCTTATAGTGTCAATAATTTTAGTGAATAAAAGGATATGATTTCTGAGTTGTTTGGTTAAAAACCTTCTCTAGAACAAGTCTTGGAGATTGAAAAAGATAAAGGATTAACTTATCAATGAAAGAATAAGGATAAAAGTGATAATCAAATTACCCATGAAATTTCTAACCCTCGTGTGAGTTCTAGTTATGGATTAAATCTTGATTTGGGAGGATGGTTAAATAACGCAAAAATATGGGTTCTTGTTACTGAGATATTGAAGACTCCCTCCTAGAAGAATAAGACATTGAAGCTCCTCATGTTAATGCTTATTGTGAAAGGATCCTGAAGCTATCTATCACAATGCCCCCATATATTTGCAAAATATGGAACCGGATAACAAAAATCATCATCCATTCTTCATTAATTTTCTTGTTAATGGTTTTCGATTGTATAATTGCATGTTAGACTATGGTGATTTTGCTTGCATTATGAATAAAAGGGTCATGGAGCAACTCAATTTGAGGATTTCTAGACCTTACTACAACATCTGTGCCATGTATTCTAAGAATATTGAAGTTCATTGGTTAATTAAGGATTTGTAAGTACATTTATCGGTTCACCCTTATATATTGATTGTGATGGACATTGTTTTAATTGATGTGCCAAATGCTTAGGGTATGTTTTTATCTAGAAAATGGGTCTCTGATCTGGGGGGATATTCCGATGAATTGGTCATATGTTACAATTCCTTCTCCTAGAGATAGAGGATTCGTTAAACTTAATAGAGAGCTTGAAAGAAGATTCCATGTTGAAGACCCCAAGATCCCTCATAATGAGATCATAACGGAACCACCTAACCTTGGGAATTATGTTATTCTATCTAACTGCATAGTTCCCTCATATTTAAAGGTTGATCAAAAGCTGCTAGTGATTTAAAGAGTAAAGTATGGTATGTTAATTTTGATGGTGCATTTTCCAAACATGGTAAGGGTGTTGAAATAATATTGAAATCTCCCCCATGGTCATATTTTCAAATTTTCCTATAGATTGGAGTTTGAAGCTACTAACAATGTGGCTGAATATGGAGCCTTGTTGTTAGGTTTTGAATTGGAAAAGTATTTAAAAGTTAAATTGCTTAGTATAAAGGGAGATTTAGATCTCGTTGTTATTGAAATGCAATATGGGACACTATGGAACTGTTTGATGCTATTAATATTGAGACTGTCCCTAGAGAAGATAATAATAAGGTTGATCAACTTACAATTGTTGCATCCGTCTTGCAGATGTATAATGATATGGTAAATGATAAAGTTAAAATGGAAATTATTTTTAAGCCTTCAGTACCTGATAATATTGAGCGTTGTCAAGTCCTTGGTGATGAAAGACGTTATTTTCTTTCTTAATAATTTGGATGAATTTGAAGATTTTAAGTTTAGTTGTAAGGACGCACAATCTTATAATCATGAAGATATTACAAATCCTACTCCCAAGATTATTTTAGCTTTGGAGTAACACTTTGATAGGCATGACACCACAAAGAGGAAAGAAGAGAATAAAAAAGATCCAGGGGAACTAGTACCTCTAGTGACCTGAAGATTATTTAAATTGGAAAAGGTACTAATGAAGAAGAAACAAAGAAAATGATTGATCTACTTGATGAATACATAAATGTTTTAGCATTTTCTTACAATGAGGTGAAGTGTTATAGGGAAGATGTCATGGAGCACACTATCCCTTTAAAAGATGAAAATGCTAAACCCTTTCTTCAAAAGCTGAGGTAGATAAATTCTAAGTTAGCCCCCTTGTTGTAGAAGGAACTTCAAAATATGCCCGCAACTGATATTAATATGCAGACTAGGCATTCATCACGGTGTTCAAATTTGGTGATTGTTAGGAAGAAAAATGGATCAATTAGACTTTGTGTAGATTTTAGAAACCTTAATCCAGCATGTAAAAAGGATAATTGCCCTTTGCCCAACATGGAAACCATGTTGCAAAGGGTAATGGGTTTGGGAATGATGGCATTACTATATGGTTTTTCTGGTTACAATCAAGTCTGGATAAAGAAAGAGGATCATCATAAGACAACTTTCACCGCACCATGGGGAATATTTGAATATATTAGAATGCATTTTGGCTTAACTAACGTTGGAGCCACTTTTTAATGGGCTATGGACCATTATTTCAAAGGATTAATCAGTAAAATCATCGAGATATATCAAGATGATCTTATGATTTTTTCTAAGGATGGTAATAGTCATATAAATCATCTCAGATAGATTTTTAATAGGTGTAAAAAGTTTGGAATATCCTTGAATCCTGCTAATTCTACGTTTGGAGTAACTAAAGGTAAATTACTTGGTCACATCATCTCTAAAGATGGGACCAAGATTGAACCTGAGATAGTTGAGGCTATTCAAAAGATCTCCTTGCCTCACAATCTTAAGTCCCTTTAGTCATTCCCAAGAAAGATCAACTTTCTTAGGAGATTGATTCCAAACTATGTAGAATTTGCTAAACCTATTCAAAGTCTTTTGAAGAATGATGTCAAATTTGTATGGAAAGGTGAAGGAAAACAGGCTTTCCAAGAAATCAATGAGTCTACCATCAACGATCTTATTTTAGTTAGCCCTGATTATTCTAAGGAGTTTATGATTTTTTCTTTTGCTTTAGAATATACAATAGCAGGTGTATTTCTTCAGAAAGATAAGGAAGGTCATGAGAGGTTTATTGCATTTATGAGTAAATCACTTCAAAACTCTAAATTAAATTATACTACCAACTTATCCCTTGATTAAGTCTCTTAAGCATTTTAGGGCATATGTGGGATATTCTAAAGTTATAGATTTTGTGCCACATTCAACTATTAAATATATACTAACTCAAATAGATTGCTTAGGGAATAAAGCTAGGCAGGTCACAAATATTCAAGGGTATGATTTAGAGATAAAACCCACTAAGATTGTTAAAGGTCAAGGATTGACTCAAATGCTAACTGAGGGAAATGAAAAGGCTTTAGGCCTGATTTGTCAAAATGATGTTTCAATTTCACCTGAGCTTTGGAAATTAGGAGAGCTTAAATGGTATAAGGATATTATTTATTATTGGCAAAATCTCACATATCCTAACCATTTATTTTCTCATAAGAGAAGAGCTCTAAGATTGAAATCAACTAAGTATTGCATCATGAAGGATGACCTTGGATGGCATAATACCGAAGGAATAATACTTTGGTGCGTAGACGAAGTTGAATCTAAAAATCTTATTTCTAAGTTTCATTCAAGATTTTGTGGTGGTCATTATGCTGCAAAGACTATTGCCCATAAAATTTTGAAAGTTTGTTATTACTAGCCTTCTATCTTTTTTGATGTGCATATATTTGTTAGAAGTTCCCAAGCTTGTCAATTGTTCATTGGGAAACAAAACTTAGTTTCCCTACCTCTACAACCTATTGTTGTTGAAGCACCTTTTCAACATTGTGGTCTTGATTTCATTGGGAAATTTCATGAAAATTATAGCAATGGCTACTCACGGATCTTAACTACTACTGTTAGTTTACTAAATGCATTGAAGCCATTCCTGCTAAGAATAACATTGGAAAGTTTGTTATAGACTTTATTGAAAATCAAATCATTACTTGACTTGGTGTCCCTGCTAACATTACTACAGACAATGCCAAGGCTTTTAGTTCTTTAGAGTTTTCATTTGTTTGCTTTAAGTGTGGCATCATTTTGTTTCATTCATCTAACTACTATCCTTGGGGTAATGGTCTTGTTGAATCTAGTAACAAGAATCTTATAACCATTATCAAGAAGATAGTAGGAGACAATAAAATGGCTTGGAATAACAAAATCAAGTATGCGTTGTGGAAGTTAGGATTACCAAGAAGAAGGCTATTGGAAAGAGTTCCTTTGAATTAGTTTATGGCTTGGATGTAACTTTGCTTATGCCCCTTAGTTTTCCAGCTTATCAACTCCTTCGACATTTCACGAATAAGAAAGATGTTTTCTAGCATCGAATTGATCAAATGGTGGAGTTGGATGAAACTTGCAGGAAAGATTTTGATAATATGTGTAAAAGTCAATCTAATGTTAAAAAAGGTTTTGATAAATATTCATGACGAAGGTCTTTGCAGGTTGGAGAATTGGTACTACTTTGGGATCACAAGAATGAAAAGCTGAGAAGTCATGGAAAGTTTGACAACTTGTGGTTTGGACCTTATATCATCATACCAATCACCAAACTGAATTCATTCCACTTGAGCACATTGGATGGTGAACCACTTGACTTACCTGTAAATGGCCAAATGCTCAAGTTGTTCTTCAAAGATGATACTTGATGCCATGGGGCATCCTCTGCATTGTATTTCTAACCCTACTCTCATAAATTAGGTTTTATTTTTGTTATTAAACCAGGTTTCATTTCAAAATTTACATTTTATGTCATTAGATTATATTTTATTTTTGTATTATTAGAGTAGAAGTTTTCTATTCTAGCACTTGATATTATATGATTATTATGATTTGTATTTGAATGGATATCTATTTGATTTACATTTTTTCTTGGATGCAGATTTTGGATTCTCACATCCCTTCACTGAAGCAACATGTCCCCAAGAAGAGCCAGATGTTGACCACAATGGTGTCAACACCCCCAAGAAGTAGAGTACATATATTATAATCTATCTATATATATATATATAATATATATATAATATATATATTTTTTTTAAATACTATTCTTCATCATGCAACTTCCAATATTATCTTAATCCAAATTCTGCAACCTTGTGGGCCTTTATTGTAAAAATGATTCTAGTGTGACTATGAAGCCATATAAAAACATCTAGGCAACCTAAGATTTCTTGCTAAAGTGTTTCAGTCTAGGGAGTTTTTTACCCTCCACTAATTATTCACGTTTCCAAACCCAAATAATTGGTAGAGTTATTCTCCCACACATACACCAAAGCTAGAGCGGGTATCAATGGTAAGGTCATAGGTTAGTCCTAGTGTCACTGAGTCTATGTATTTTTATCATACTAGATCATATGTCTTGTGTTGCAGAATTTGTTTAACTCTAGAGGTCATGTTTTAATTGTAAAAATTCCCCTTCTGTATGGGATGTTCATGTAACATTTATTGTAAAAAGTGTTGTCTAGGAATATTTTAGGTGGATGATTAATCATAGTTAGACATCATCGCCTAAATATTTTTTAGACCCACTTTGAGGGTGAAAATATGTTTAATCCCCTCTAGAGTCATTTAATTTATTTTTTGGCAAAAAAAAAGGGCAAAAAATAGCAAGAAAATGGTCAAAAATTAAATTGAGGGAAAATAAAATTCTATCCATGTGGAAAAATGAATTTTTGGAGAAGATTTACTTTCCCTAGGAAGACCAAATTTGACGGACTCTTTTCCAAGGCAAAAAAATCCCACAAAAAATATTTTCTCAAGGAAAATGGATTTTTTGGGTCCAGGCGGTAAAATTGAATGAGGGAATTTTGAGGAAGGAAATTGGAAAATATTTTTGAGGCCATCTATCAAAGGAAAAACATGTTTTTTTAAGAAAAAACAAACCTTTGGACCATGGTGGTTATGTCAAGGAGCATTTTTTAAGGAAGAAAGGTTGGAAAAAATGATTTTTGGATCAGGATCAAAGCCTTCATTAAAAATTCAAATTTCTTCTTCCAAATTGAGGGACATGATTTAATTTTTGCATGGATCAAACATCAATTAGCCGTTATTCCCTGGGATCAAGTCAAATTTGTGAACTTCTTTGGAAGGAGCCATTTTCCACTTGGAGAGGGATCTATATCTCTCTATTTTCTATATAAGGAAGCTATTTTCTCTTCATTTGATATCGAAATTTTTTGTAATAGAGCTCTAAGTCAAGCTTTGATGGTTGTAATACATTTTTTGGATTAATAAAGAAAAAGTCTTTGGGGCTTATTCATGGTGGTGTTCCTATTCAACTTCTTGTGGTAATATTTTCTGGATCATGTGCTTAATACTCTACTAAATAAAATTCTATAAGTTATTATTTCAATTTCCAGTTGTTGGATCAATTATTTGTACACGTATATTGCATTAGTTGATGGGTTTTAGAGAAACATTCTAATTTGATCTATCTAGTAGGTATCTCTAGATTTTAAGGATTATTATATTTTCTATGCCTCTATTGATCTAATAATTGTATCTTAAGTGTGTAGAGAATTCAAGCATTCAGATCTTGGGTGTGATGGGAAGTCTTCAGCTAGACCAACCCACTCTCAAGTCAAGAAAACTCAAGAGCCCATTTGATTAAAGTCATGACTTATCTAACGATTTTATTTGCAAATATTTTGGCTATTGCTTGTCATAAAAAAACATTTCTCTTATCTATTTAAATTTGTTTTTGCACTAATGAATAAATGTGCTTATAAGAGCCCATAAATCATTGTGAATATTGTACATGATTTTGTAATTTTTTTATTATCTAACCCTTGTTAATATTTTTTCATTTTTTTTTGTATATAGTTGTTAGGGTTTTTATTTGAATTTTGCAGATCTGAAGGGGATATTGATTTTTAGAGGGTTTTAGCCCTCACCTAGCCTAGATGTCTAGGGTTTGGGCTCTATTTTTCATCACAAAGACTGGTCATCTAACATTTTTAGCTCTTCCTTCAGCGTCACAGGTGATTTAGGGCTAGATATAGCCCCTTAAGGCCTCACTACAACAAATCCCTGTGATTAACTCCCTGTTTTGCTTCCATTGACTGTTTTATTGTATTTTTCTCCACCATTTTGAAAAAAATGACTCTACTTATCGGGATGGCACTATTTTTTGCGTTTTTTTTATGCCAATCATAGATAGTTGACACTAAAGTTTACTCTATTTATAGCCGAAATTATTGTTGTCTATATCACCCAGTTTAGCCTCGTCTTTAGCTCCCGAGGTAGCTTTGTATATACCTTCATGTGTAACATCCTTTTTATTTCCTAGTTATGGCATTGTTTTTAGCGTTCATTTTAGCTTCCACTATAACATTGTGTTTTTCTCCTTGTTATGGCATTAGATATGAGTTTTTCTATTACACATGTCGAGGACAAATTTTGTAATTAAGTTGGGGGAGAGGAGTGTACGGTAAGCAAAATTCGGTAATTACCATCTAGCAGATGCATAATAAACGTATCCTAAATACATAATTACCCACTTCTTCCCTTACTCCTACTGCCATTGGTGAAACTCAATGTGAGTACTTGGAAATCATTGCTGGTAGTTGTCATTTATCATTGAAATATTGAATTCATTGAAAGGGTAGCTTTAATTATGTAAAAATTTCTCTATGGATCAGCTAGCTCTGATACCATGTAGAAATTCTCACTGTAGATCACCTGGGAATGCAATGTACTAAAGCAAAATACTTGATCTACTTATACTATCAAACTTTGTGGAAGCTTAATCAATTTGAGCAAGATCAATTGGAACACATATAACAGAGAAGAAGAAATCATACACATGAAACACAAAAGAATACTCTGGGGAAAGCCTCAGCTAAAAAACCCCGCTATTTGTATTATCATACAAGTGGAAATATCTCAGGATTACACAAAGCTTTAGCTCTCAAGCTATCCAACTCTCAGTACAACCCCTCATTGCTGCTCATAGACAAAATAGACAACACCTATGCCTTCCTTCAGTCCTCAAAGCCTCCTATTTCCTTACGCAGTTTCTCCTGGGTCCTCTGGCTTCCACTTGTGTGAATTCACCTCTCACACAACTCACCAAACTCAGAAATAACTGCGAAATCCTGAAGGAGATAATTCCTTCTGCATGGATGAGTTTTCTTTATAGGAAAATTCTTCCGACTGATAATACATTTTCCCTTCCTTTAATCTCAACTGGGTCTTTCTCTGAACTGACATGCATGAGTTATTTATGAGAGAATATTTAGCTATCTAGAGAACACTAGTTGCATGCATGCATGCATTAACTGACTGAACTCACAATTAGTTCTTGCAACTGTTTGGAAATAATTTCACTGGACTTAACTCAGTTAACTGAGATAACTAATTAGAACTGTTCCTTATCTCCTTAATTAAGGGATAACTTCCTCAATCAAAGGAATAATTGTTGCATGTCTTCACAGAGACTTCATGTTTGATTTTCTCTAACTAATTAACTCAAGATGAATTAATTAATTATTTTACAAACAACTGCTGAGCTCAAATTCAAATTTTAATTCTTAATTTTAATTTAGGGACTAATTAAAATTGGAATGTATCCCAAAATGCTATTTATAGAAATGTTATTTTTAGCACTTCCATTTTTCATTCCTTGTTGCTATGTCCAACACTGGTACCTGAAATACTATTTATAGCAATGCTATTTTTAGCATTTCTTGTTGCTATTTCCAACACTCCCTCTCAACAAGAAAGGCATTCAACTTGAACTCGATCTTGAACCTTTGGAATGTTCTGCATGCAACACTTCTCTCAAGTGTTGTTGCTCCAACAACTCTAGAAACAAAGAAATCTCCCAATTGACCTCTCTGTTGGGCTAGAAACACACTCTGATGCTGAAGCTCCCTCTACTGCTTACAAGTGCTCCCTCTCTAACCTCTGAGTTGCTGCAACACTCCATGCATTTCGCACTATTGCACACCTCTCTGTGCCATCCTACACTGGTGCAACACTCTTGTGCCTCTCGCATTGTTGCAGCTTGCTAGCTCTGCACTGTCTTGGGACTCCTGCACTGTAGCTCTCTCTGCTGCTCCATCCGCATCTGTCTCTACCCACTCAGCTAGTCCTGCTACTCCTCGTCGGGGCTCTCGTAGCAAGGTCTAATAAAAGAGGTTAGGTACCTCAATGATCCTGCCCCTATTCCAGCCTTCTTGGGACTATCACTCCACATCGCCCCACCTCCTACATGGATATATGGATGCATGTGCTCCTTCTGCCCACTTGGCTCGAAATTTCCCCCTACCAGAGGTCTCTGCATGAGTGGATTCCTCCACTCGGTCTTCTCTCAACATCTCCAATTGTGGTTCCTCCGCAATTGTCTGAGACTTCTTTTGGGGCTGCATGTTGAGAGGTAATTTCCTCTCCCTCTCAACCACCAAGTCTCTAACATTTTCCTTGCTCCTCAAGGCTTTACATGCATATTGTACCTCAAGTGCATATAGGTTCTTGGCTAGCACACCAATTTATTTCATCTTTCCCGCCGTCACGAATTTTTTTGGAAAAAGAGCTAATTTTAAATCAGCGATATCTTCTTCATCCGAACTACGATTCAACCATTTTTTTTTTAAATTTTTAATTTTAAATAATTTAAATTTTAATTTTTTTTTTTTCTTTATTATTTTAGGAACTTTGGCAATAAAATCCACATATAGAAAGACTTTGCCGCTGTGCGTTTCGAAACCAACTAGTGTGGTCATCGTCAGGACAGTTTGAAGAAAACAGATCCCGCTTCACATGTAAATAGACTGAGCAGAGCCTCCAACTGGGTATCTTACCTACGACTAATGTTTGAACCAAGGGACCCGAGTCAAAAGTCAATTAGATAATTTTAAGGAGATATGGTTATATATAATATATATATATATATATATATTATATAATATGATATTATATATATATGAAATAATTAATTTAGATGGTGTGTTAATTATTATAAAGAGAAAGTAATAAAAAATATTAAATTAATTTTAAAGTAGGAATTAGTTATAAAAGAAGACCTAAGCATATCAATCATTAAAATACTTAATAGGAACGAAAAATAAATAAATAAATAAATAATAAATAATAATATAATAAATAATAATATAAATCAAAATAAATAAACAAATAATAAATAATAATACAATAATAAATAAACAATACATAGAATATAAGTAAAATTTAATTAGAAAAATTGAGGTAGAAAAAATAAAATAAAATAAAATAAATAAAAATAAAATTAAAATATATATAATAAAATAAAAATAATAAATAATAAATAGATTTAAAAAATAATAAAATAAATATAATAATAATATATAATAATAATAATTCCCGGCTGCGGGTGTTAGCATTTAAGGGAGGTACGGGGGCGGGCTTCCCACTGGGCAAGTGGCAGCCCAGTCCCGCCACCTGTACAGAGCCATTAAATGCCTGCCACCCTTTTTGCCTCATATTGAAACCCGGCAATGAACTTCACAGCAAGCCAGCGGCCCTTGGTATTCTGCTCCGCGCGCGCACTGTTACTTCGGCTTCCGGGAGGCAGAGGCAGTGTCTTGGTACGCACATGGCGCGGAATGCGAACGCGCAGTATATCTACAGCGCGATGGAGATGGTAAAGCATTTCATTTCTGTTGTTTGGGCTATTGTTCGGCTTTGGGTTAATCTGGTTTGTAGTGTGCAGCACTGTGGACGCCGCAGAGGGTCTCACAGGCACAGGCCTCGGTCGGCGTCTCCAACAGAGCAGGTTCCTTCTGTGAAGTCTCACGTTAACCGTGTTCATCTCTCCCTCGCTCCGAAGCTCCCCTATCGCTACCGTCGAAGGTTCATACCTTGGCCTGCGATTCTAGTAGCCTTGGATCATACTGGTGTATTTCCCGTGCAATGTGCGCATTTTCCTTCTGCTCCTGTGTCTTCTAGTGTCATCCCGCCTTTTGTACCTCCGCCCTGCTAATTACAGTCCAGCCTTAGCTCCCCGCGCCACATCTTAGTCAATTCCTGTCCGCCATGCCAAGGGAAAGGCTTCGCCTTAGCAGTCGCAGAGGCGGGTCACGAGGAGGAGTCGGAGGTAGAGCCAACCCGACGCGCTCCTCTGGTTCTTCGTCAGATTACGCACGCAGTGCCAGGCGAGGTCGAGGGCGAGGTCGTGGGCGGGCTCGCGCCTCTGTCTGTGAGCACATCTCTCATCCCACTTCCCGGTTCAGCTTCCCGTGCCTTCTGGATAGCGATACCTATTACGTCTCTGTTAAAATTGAAAAATGTGAATGAGATGTCCCCCAGCCAGTTGCAGAGGAGCACAGGCCTCCTGCTCCAGCCCTGGGTCAACAAGCTCTACCTCCTGCTCAAAGAATTTGTCAAACAGTTCAGCCCCCCGCACCGGTTCTGGGTTAGCGAAGTTTGCCAGAGACATCAGGAGGTGCAGTGGCGGGTCCAAGTGCGCCAGCCGAAGACGACGCGCCCTACACGGACTCAAGCGAGCCGGACCCATACAACTGCAGGGTGGTGGAGGAGCAGCAATCCACCTCCGTGGATGACTAAGCTAGCTTCCAGGACTCTTGGGGGGCGGGTAATGCACTGTAATTTTGTTCGTCTGGTTTGTCATGTTCTCTGTTTCCACAGCGCAATTTTTCCTTGTAAAGCTGAAGCTATGCTTAGCTCCATGCTTGATAATCTCAGTTCTTAAGTGCGCTTTTGTTTATGGCTATCTAGTCCGAAGTAATAGTCTAGGGATGGGGTTTTTTTGCGTCTGTAATTGGAAAATGTCTGGGTCACCAGGATTATCTTTCGAATGGTTAGAGTTTTAGAGTAGTCAGCTGGTCTTCCAAACAGGTTCAGTGACAAATGTCTGTCTGGATATGTGTTTCAATGTGCAAAATCCATCTCTGTATGGTGAAATCTGAGGCATGCCTCATTGTAACTTTTTGTAGCTTTTTTGTACAATAATAGAAGTAGCCTAATTTACAAAAAAAAAATATCGTTTTAAAATGTGATGTAAACGTGTAATGTGAATATATATACAAATATACATATATCATAATACATATATATCATAGTACTACATATATACATATAATAGCATATATATACATATATATATTATTATAATATAATATATATATAAAGGATATATAAAAGATTATATAATACTTATATATAATATAAATTTATATAAATTTGTTATTAATATTTTTTAAATTAACACAAATTCTTTATAATGAAAATTTATACATATCGCAACAATGTATTTGAAGTAAAAACATTTACATAGCCTCTTAAGATATATAATTTGGTCACAAATATTGTTTTATTTTAAATGCTTATATGGTTTTTTTTTTTGGTATAAGTAAGAAAACAAAATGCATATGCGAAAACACATTCCAATAAATACAAAATAAAAAAATGGGATTTACTCATTTGAAAGAAACGTAGAAGGACTAAACGGAAAGCCATGAAAAATTGGAAAACATTTTAGGCTAATATGAAACCCTAGGAATTGCAAATACAAGCCCATGAAGGAGCAATCACCATTTAAAAAACAGGTCATATAAACCCCTACATAGTTTCCAACAAATTAGGATAAAGAAACGCCCACAGAAACAGGTTAGAGGCGCCCCATAAGTCTAAACATCAAGCCCAAAAATGGGCGATCAATAAGCAGGGGCTCAAAGCAATGGAAAAACCAGTGGCAAGCCGTACACTACACGAGCACCAACGAACACAACAATGACGATGGCAGTGGTTCGGGGGCCTTCCTCTCAACTCCCTTTTAAAATGATACATCTATTTACATATATACCTATTTAATTTTTGTTATTAATATTAAAAGTTGCATGTTTCAATTCATATTAAAAATTAATGATATATCATCTCTAAAAAAATCTATAAATGGAATAAAAATCTCCATATAATAATCCATAATAAACTTTTTTGTTTAATATTTTTTAAATATTAGTAACTCTATACTAAGAATGCAACAAGTACACATATTCTTTAACAAAAAAAAGTGAAAATAAAAAGATTTTTTTATTTTTTATTTTTTTTTCTTTATATAAACTTGATATAAAACCATGTTTTTTTTTTTTTTTATCAAAGACATTATATTAAATTGTCAAACAACTACAGAGGGTTTTTCTAGAAAACTATGTTCTTCCAGCCTCACTCCGACCATATTTATTAGTCAAAAGAACAACACAAAAGTTGTATGCAAAATGCCAAAACTTTCTTAGAATTGAGAATTGGAAAGACTAGGATGACCCAAATACCCTTAAGATATACACATACCCCACAAATATCAGTGAACAGGAGGAGGGCCCGAGTCATTATCCAGAGAATCTGGACACCCAAGATCTCCATGAACGTGAAACTTTACATGTGTCAGGTGTCCCTCAAGTTTCTCCATGTGCTCAGCGAGCCTTTGTTGGCATCTTCGAAGTGACGCTTGTCAATCTAGCATACTCCATTTATTACATTGGAGATCATTCATGAAATTAATTATTTCATTTTGATCCTTCTGTCTATCTTGACTCAATTACTCCAAGAGCGCAGTGACTTGTCTCAATTGTGCTTCTAGTGTGTTGAGGGAGGCAGGAAGGAGAATGTGACAAGGTGACTAATTATATTATTGGCCACCACCTCTTCCAACCCTGCCTCCTGTACATATCCTCCCTCTGCTACTCCATCTTATCTTCTATGTTCCACCGCTTGGCCTCACAAACTTATCCCTCTCCATGCTCTGCCCCTCTTCCTAATCATTTACACTGTAGCTCCAATCCGATGTTACTAGCACCCAACCTCCATTATTGAAACCCAAGCCTCAAAGCCCATTAACTCCCAGAGACAAACTATGGTGAGCCTATGCTTCGAGGGTTGCTCTGCTTTAGTGGGCGACCAATTGAAACAAAGGCTATCCCCATTAGTCCCAATGATCTGGTTCCTATGTGTCTAAGAATGCAGAACTTGGGATACACCTCTTGAACCTCAATTGGTTGTGACCAAAGCAAGACACCTTGTCTACTAGTCCAATTTAGTATAAATCTACTTCCCCATGCATCCCTTGAGAAAATATGCTCTACGAGGAAGACATTGAGGCCACCATACTAGTTTTCACACCTCTTGCTATCACTTGACTGTACTAAGTTAGATTGGCGACTTAGAGTAACCTTCCACATAAAATTCGCTAACTTTGAATTCCAAATGAATATGACTAACACACAAACTTCAAAACTATGTGCCTGGTATGCTCGAAATCCCATGCTTTGTTTGCCCAGAAAATGTAAGGTCCAGAGGCCAACCTAGATGTTAATTTCCTTCTTCCAAACACAATGAGAAATCACACTATAAATACTATGGAAGTTGTTTTAGGGACTTACTTGTGTGATTATATCCAAGCTCCAAAGCAATATCTCTTCTCTAAGAAACCAATTATGTGGGTTTCCCTAACTCTCCTCACTAACCCCACCGCAGCAAAGTTTACAACTACAGACCTCTCTAGGGTCCCAAATCAGGCTTTCATAACCTCCAACATAGCACCAAGAACAACTTCAATTACAAACATCTACTCGTATATTCCCTAAAAGATGCAATCAAATAGGTTTTCATAGGTTCGTGGCCTATACAAACGCTTCGTTCCCTTTACCACCTTTAGATCTTCCTTTTGCCCAAGCACACAAATAGTTTATCTATTTCTTTCCTCATACATATAATTACAATGTTCATGATCTTCAACCCTCTACCTTGTGGTTGCATGTGTCCCACATACCATCTATATTCTATTCAATTCTCATGGAGGGGACAAGATGTGCCTTTGTGCCCCTCATGATGCCCTTCATACACCTCCATTAGGATGATATAAAACCATGTTATTTAATAGAGACATTCAAATATTTTATTTATGGATAACAATAAAATATTTTTTGTTATTAGTATATTTTTATTTTTATTTTAATCAAGTTTTATGAACTTTTTTCCTTCTTTTACATTAATTGATCTTTCAATGATTAGCAGCACATCACAATCTATAAGCAACAAACAACACATGCATAACCAAAATCATATAAGCAACATATAAAACAACATGACACGTAGAACATGAAATCAACCATCAACACATGAACACATGATATAAAGTGGAAACCCTTCCGAAGAGAAAAACCACCATCTTCTTGTCTTTGCATGCTTTGTCTTTACTATCAAAATATTCAATACATCATATCACTAGCCACCACCAGTGTGTAAGCCACAACTTGCTCCATACCACTACTTGACAGAAGCCCCCACTTCTAGAACTTTGTAGACCACCACCTATTGGAAGCCACCACTCCCTCAATTATGCAGGCCACTGCCCACTACAGGGCATGAAGGTCTACTAGATGCCCCAACACACAATATTTTTTCCAGCCAACACTGGACGAATTCCATCACTCCCAAGTTCTTAGGCCACAACCCGAAGGATGTCACTACACCCTAAATCATCAAGACACTACTTTTCGGCAAGCCACAACTCGCCCACTGAAGGCCCCAACCTTCAATCTCTAGTGGATCACTTTTCATTCATTTTCAAACAACTTCCACTTGCATCATCACAAATAATTTGTAGGCCACATTTCATCCCATTTTCATATAGGACCCATTATGACTCTTTCACTCAACAACTGAATACATCAACACACTCAAACTCTTTGCAACTCAACATTAATTTTTCCCTTACATCAACTTAACAACATACAACTAAACTCCACTAAAAAAATCACTCAGCCATAATCTCTCTCATAAACATAACATAAACCCAATGACAATCCTTAGAAACATGGATTTGACTCAAACACTCACTGAGAGTAGCAATACCTCATACATTACATAGCATTTGACATTGGACATAAAGCATAGCAGTGGAAATACTAATCTAGCCGAACAACATACTCTTGCATAAGCATTGTTAGCACATAACCAATAATTAGCTATCATCCTTTGCCACATGCTCTACTCAATTCAATCCCACCAGTAAAACATACTATGTCACAAATAACCATCTAGCACAACAACAACCATTGCACTTTGCCTTTGACATTCACCAAATTTCTCTTCTACAGGTGTTCAAATTCTAATCTAAGTGCACTTGTATATACTTTTGGCTCCAATTGCTTTGTCTCTCTATCACTATTTTTTCCACTAGCATTGTACTCAAAACATCAATGCACAACTACCTCCATGTGCACTAGCCTTGGCAATTCATGCACATATTACTTATTTTCTGTAGTTTATATTGCACCATTGTATTTTATCTCAATGCACTAACATTTTTGTCATACACACAAGTGTGTAAGTTATGTGTTATACCTTTGTTAGTGTGCACCATGTAATTACTCTATATCGTTCACATTCTTTGTAACCGTGGGATCAATCCACTCCATTTCATGCACATAGTCTCATTATAACTCTGAGAATGCACACTTTATCCCACCTTCAAACAATCCATGACATGACAATTAAATAAAGATGCCCAACATTCTTACAAAGGACCAAATCACACCAATAGATCCATAACTCATCTCATCATGTATTCATACATATAAAGTCCAAATCAAATGACTAATCGTGAACAAATCAAGGTGAACATTAAAGACTCAATCAAAAATCTTCAATGCCAACTTTACCTTGGGAAATTATGTGTTTTGTGCCTGTGGTTTTTCCTTTACGCACATACAGGCAGTGTCGTAGGCACAAGCATGGTACACTGCAAAATTTTTTATAGGAACAAAATTGCATGATTGCAGTAATAGACCAATGTCGTTATATGACAATAGGGAGACTATGACACTTCTATGAAACATGGAAAACTCGAACTTCTTTGACCTAAATCTTCAAGAAATGCATCAGGCCACCTTCAATCACCTCTATAGTACATGTACACATCAAAAAACCTTTGATCATCAACACAACCATCAAGATCATGCATAGGCAATCTAACTATTGACATCAATTCCCAACACAACTCACTGACTCCCTATGTTGACATCAATCCCAACACATGCATTATCAATTATATTATTTTGACATGGCATATGTCCACTCTGAATTAAGTGGTGAAGGAATTCAAAAGTATATTTAAAATGTTACATATCAACTCCATATTAAAAAATGAATTAATTACAAATATCAATAAAAAAACCCTAATAGAATTCTCTCTATATATATAAAGTCCATATTCAACTTTTTCAACTAATAAAATGTTTTATATATATATGATTTACGTTCTACACATAAAAATGTTAATACATACGCCATTCATACTCATATTCTCATATGA
>APFE031471825.1:22213-39945 GCA_000404065.3 Pinus taeda
TTTTTTTTTTTTTTTCGAATTTGGGTATTTTTTTCACAAGGAATCTAGATCTGCTATTTGTTTCTGAGAATTTTGCACAAAATTTTTTAGATCTGCCCTGCAAACTCGCGGCCCAATCCTTTTTTTTTTTTTTACTTCGATTTCTCTTCTTCGTATACCATTCACTGCTTTGATCACCTTTGCTCCGATACCATGTAGAAATTTTCCTATGGATCAGTTAGCTCTGATACCATGTAGAAATTCTCATTGTAGATCACCTAATAATGCAATGTACTAAAGAAAAATACTTGATCTACTTCTACTATCAAACTTTGTGGAAGCTTAATCAATTTGAGGATCAATCAGAACATACATAACAGAGAAGAAGAAATCATGCACATGAAACACAAAAGAATACTCTGGGGAAAACCTCAGATAAAAAACCCTGATATCTGTATTATCATACAAGTGGAAATATCTTAGGATTACACAAAGCTTTAGCTCTCAGTACAATCCCTCACTGCTGCTCATAGACAGAATAGACAACACCTGTGCCTTCCTTCAGTCCTCCAAGCCTCCTATTTCCTTGTGCAGTTTCTCCTGGGTCCTATGGCTGCCACATGTGTGAATTCACCTCTCACACAACTCACCAAACTCAGAAATAACTGCGCAATCCTGAAGGAGATAATTCCTTCTGCATGGATGAGTTTCCTTTATAGGAAAATTCCTCCAACTGATAGTAACATGTCCCCTTCCTTTAATCTCAACTGGCTCTTTCTCTGAATTGACATGCATGAGTTATTTATGAGAGAATATTCAATTATATGGAGAACACTAGTTGCATGCATGCATGCATTAACTGACTGAACTCACAATTAGTTCCTCCAACTGTTTGGAACTAATTTAACTGGGCTTAACTCAGTTAACTGAGCTAACTAATTACAACTCAAATACAACTCATCCTTATCTCCTTAATTAAGGGATAACTTCCTCAATCAAAGGAATAATTGTTTTATGTATTCACATAGACTTCATGTTTGATTTTCTCTAACTAATTAACTCAAGATGAATTAATTAATTATTTTACAAACAACTAATGAGCTCAAATTCGAATTTTAATTTAGGGACTAATTAAAATTGGAATGTATCCCGAAATGCTATTTATAGCAATGCTATTTTTAGCACTTCCATTTTTAATTCCTTGTTGCTATGTCCAACACTGGTACCTGAAATACTATTTATAGCATTTCTTGTTGTTATTTCCAACAAGTTATTCCCTACCCATTGCAAAATTTCATTCGATTGATATTATCTACTAAAGTGTTTGTATTGACCAAGTGTCGCCCTGTAATAGTCTCTGAAATAACCGTGGGAGGAGTGGCAGTCTGTCATGAACCAAATTCCATTGATGCACTACTACACCATCCAGAAGCCATAAAAATATTTAGGAATGCAGGGTAGTTAGTCTACTTTGAGAAGTTGCAGGGTTTCAATAAACAATTTTTTATGGAATTCACACTAGCTCTATAGGAGCAACATTTAGAGGTTAAAGGATTCAAAATTGTTGTTACATAGGATATTATTTCCAGGGTGACATGTTTACCTCAGACAGGAGCTCACTGGTTTTCTAAAAAAAAACAGTTCCAACAGTTAAGGAAACATTTTTATAGTGAGGAGAGGAAGTAAGGAACAAGGGGAGAGGTATTGATAGAACATCCCTTCCTTACCCTTGGGATGATGTGGCCTTCTTTATTTAGAAGTTCATTACTTATGAGGGACATTTTGGGATAGTATTCAATTATCATTTTAAGTTATTGACACATCTTCGTAATGGAAAAATGATAATTTTGCTATATTATTTGCTAAAATATTTACAACATATAACAGAGATGATGCGTATAGAAAAAATACAAAGAGCTGCTTAACCAACCATGCACTCATCAAGTTAATCATAATTCATTCATTGCAACAATAGGGAAGTACATGGATTGGTTTATTGGAAAAGTCACATGCACCAACCATTGAAACAAAGGAAAGTGAAAGTGAAGAACAAGATTTAAGTGTTGAAACAACATCATAAGATAGAACAATTACAACTCCCATAAAAAGTATAGAAGCTACACTTCCTAGACAAAGAAGAGTGGTTACACCTCTTAAGACCTTGTAGCAGAAATAATGAGAGCCAAAGTTCCATAAGAACATTTGTTGGTACATCTACTAAAGGAAAAAGAGCATGCACTAAAGAACCTATGGATATATCCAATGGACAACCCAAGGATAGTTATCATGAATGTCTTATTGAGGAAGAAGGGACTGAGGAAAATACTCTGTTCATCTTCTTCCACCTGAATCAAAGGAATCTAAGGTACAACAGAAAGAGGAGGAGCTCAAAAAGGAACAATAAGGTGTCTCTTTACTAGGAAAGTCTAAAGTTGACCTCCTTATTCAACAAATTACTAAATTGAAGGAAGAAAATGAGAATTTAAGGAAACACCTTACCATGGTTAAAGGGAAACTTTAGTCTAGTAAAAAAAATGGATTAGAAACCTTGGCGGAAGTGGCAGAAGTATTGTCAGTTAGATTTTGTGATGGATGTAAGGAAGTGTTGGAGGAAGTAGGTTATGAAAGGCTAACCATTATTTCGATTGGAATTCAAGTTGGAGAGCAAGATGAAAAATTCCAAACCGTTGTTTGACAATAACGTGCTGAAAATGTTGTCGTGACACAAGAACCAACAATTGAAGTAGAGTGGAATGGATATGTTGGGATGTGAAATAATGTAGATATGACATGCATATACTTAAGTTGGGGGGAGATATTGGGATGTGAAATTGGCATCTTTTTGCACTCATTTTCCTTTTTTTAGACCATACTCTGCCACTGTAACAACCAATATCAACTTCGATATGTATCTTTTTATATGTCATCCTTATGATCCAATTCTACTTGTAATTTGGCACGAGAACTACTATTTTAGGCTATTTTTCTTGTAAAATTGACAACTGGCCTATTACAGGGTTTATGGTATGTCGAGATGTTGTTACAAGATTACACTTTCCAGTTTTGCATCGCCAAAGATAGGAAAAGAACTTACTGAGCGTTGTTGTTACACATGAAGATCTATTTTGTATGTGCTGACCTCCTTCAATTAGTTATGAACATCAATTTGGAAAAAATATGGTGAAAATATAGTTGAACTGTCAAAGGAGAAGTTTATGGACATCGTAGTTGAAACAATTAGGATTTTCTATTGATAATTATTATAATTTGGAAAAGTTTTTACAACATTATCCTAATTGTTGAAGACCAAAATTGTTCCTTTTTGACACCTTCCTTAAACTCCATTCTCCTTCTTTTTGACACCTTCCTTAAACTCCATTCTCCTCCTTTTTGACCATAATAACTCCAATTAAGTGACAACTTGCAAGGTTATCGGTTAAAATAGGTATTTAATCATCTTTTCTTCATAGTTTAATTCTTTATTTATTATTTGATTTATTATTTTCACAAGCTACCAAATTGCATCAATTATGCAGCTAATAATCGATTCTACAACTAATAATTGATTCTACAGCTTACTTGAAGAATCTACATGTTCAGAAACAACAGTTGAGGAACGAAGCATATGGATAGGTAGCTGGAAACTAACACAACGATATCCACCTATTCCTCTAATATGGCAAGGTGATAAAGACACTTGTATGAGTAGGTCAATGTGGAAGTCAACCTAGTGGAAAAGATAGAAGACAAATCAGGTGAGCAAGAAGATCATTGATTGAAGTTGATATTTTGCCTCATGATTTGCTTCTTCGATAGCAAATCACAAAGAATCGTTATTTTATTCAAGCAATGTTATTTTAATATGTCTTGTTGAGAAGGATATTCTTAGAAATATCCAAACAGTTTAATAAAGGAGGTTATAAAACCTGCCTCTCGGCACGATGATACACATGACTGGTTATTATTTTAAAAAATCTTTGCAATCAATGAATTGAGCTATTGATTCCATTGTATCGTGCATATAAATGCGTGGTTAATATTTGCTGATCTCTGCATACCCACACTCATGGGAAGCCCTCCTGGGAGCTGTAAGGTTTTGATTTTATGTTAAGATTTTTTTTCATAGGATTAAGTCATCATAGTGATTATTACTTTGATTTCTAGAAAAGAGTTAGTAACAATTAAGATAGAATTTGTTATAGATTTTGTAATAGATTTTTCTGTACAATTTCTTTCATAAATTCAATCTTGTTGTGTGAAGGATGAAGAAAATAATCAAAGGGATTAATCATGCCCATGTAAATTTTGATTGACAAATAGAAAGTAGAATCATTTGATTTGGAATTTGCATAGTTCAAGGTTTTATTTTTGTTAGTGTGAAGAAGATTTTGATTTTGCTAGTGTGATATTTAGTGTGAAGAAGATTTAGATTTAATTTTTCTTTTTATGTGTGCATTTCAGATTAGCTTTATTTCTGTCAATGTGATATTTTCCTTTCATGCAAGAGTGACAATATTTTTACTTTGAGTGTTTCTTCGATAAAACATGTGCATGAAAACATCCTAATTCAATTTGAAAATTACTCACATAACAAAGAATCCTAGCACAAATGGTGCACATACATTTCATCAGTTTACAAGCCTTGATCAATAATTTGTGAAGTAATTTAAGATCAATTAAATTACGAAAAATTTGGCATTGTTGTCGGGGAAGTGTATATATGATTTTTTTCATTATTATTATTATTCTTATTTTTTAAATGATAAAAATATATTTATGCATAGGGAAATAGATTCTAGGGGTATGTTTATAAGTAGAAGTAGGAGTTCAATTCCGACATCACCACTTACCCCACCAAGACCTCGTAGTGCCACACCATCCATTGAAACTCATATTCCATCATTTGCAGGTAGACATATACTTCTTGAGGTACATAGATCTGAGATCCAACCGAAAGGTTCACCAACTTATTCTACTGAAGCCATAGTAGACGAAGCTACATCCCTAACAAAAGGAGTAATATTTCTATATTCAATTGGAGAACTAATTCTAGGAAAAGAATCGGAAGTCCTTAGTGAGGAGGAAGAAGAACCTTATTTTATTTCATTGATAGAAGAACAAGAAGAGGAGCTAGAAAATCCAATTGAAGAACCTTATATTAGCTCTGAGGAATCTACAATGGAAGGGGGAGGACAAATACATAATGGGAATGATGAAATTAGAATTGGAGGTGGAAGAGGAGGAAATCGAGGAGGAGGTGGAGGAACAGGTGGTAGAGGAGATCCATAACCTTTTGGGTTTCCCATCTTAGATGAAATACTATAGTTACAATGAAGAATATTTCACCCTCCATCCTCCCAAATTTCCATGGAGTAAGACATGAGGATCTTGAAACATTTCTTTTTGAGTTTGAAGTCTTGTGTATATATTTGACTACTTTCTTGATTCTCAAAAATTGAAATTGTTTCCAGCCACTCTTAAATACGGAGCACTTAATATATATCAAGTCCTTGATACATTGGCAGGGAAAAAGTAATTTTCATTCTCGGATGGTTTTAGTGGATATAACCAAATCCAAGTAGCTCCGGAAGATCAATACAAAACAATTTTTACCTGTCCATGGGGAACTTATGCTTATTGGGTACTTTCTTTTGGATTATGCACTTGCAACATTCCAAAGGGAATTTCTAGGCATTTTTATGATCTAATTCATGATCGCGTGGAAGTTTACATGGATGATTTTACTGCCTTTGGTAATTCTTTTGAGGAAGCTCTTGAAATTTAGAAAAATTTCTCATTAGATGTAAAGAAACAAATCTCTCATTAAGCCATGAAAAATGTTTTATGATGTTCAACAAGGGAATTGGTTTAGGCCACCACATTTCAGGAGATGGAATTAAGGTGGATGCATTTAAAATATAAGTTATTTCCAAATTATCAGTTCCTTCTTGTTAAAGAGATGTTAAAGGTTTTCTTGGTTTTACTGGTTATTACAGAAGATTCATAAAAAACTTCACAAATATAGCTTTTCCACTTTTCAAATTACTTACAAAATATTGTGAATTCATTTGGAATTCTGATTGCCAAAAGGCTTTGGAAACATTGAAAGAAAATATTTATGAAGCACCCATCTTAAGAGGACCAAATTGGAGTCTCCCTTCTCATATTTGAACTGATGCTTTAGATATAGCCTTAGGATATGTATCAGGACAAAAAGATTTAACTCCTTATGCTTATTACATGAGTAAAAGCTTGACTCCTACAGAGTTGAATTATACTATAACAAAAAATGAGTTTTTAGCTGTTGTACATGCCATTAATAAGTTTCGACATGATATCGCTCGTTATGAAACTTTTGTTCACACAAATCACTTTACAATTAGATATTTAATGAATAACTCAAGTACTAATTGCAGAGTTCCAAGATGGTTATTATTATTACAAGAATTCAATATTACTAATTTGGATAGGCCTGGAAAGGAGAATACAATTGCTGATTTTCTATCTAGAATCCAAAATGATAATAAGGATGTTCTTGTAAAAGATAATGTTCCTGACGAATATTTTTTTGCAGTACCTATTAAATCTCGTTAGTTTGCAGATATTGCTAACTATTTGGCCACAAGAAAGTTATATTCATATTTGTCTCCTCGGGAGAAAATGAAAGTTATTCAAACCAATGCATCTTATTCATGGAAAAATGGAGAATTGTACAAAACATGGCATGATTTAATCATTCAAAGACGTGTTAGTGAGGATGAAGTACTAGAAATATTAAAGGTTTGTCAAGATGAACCACGTGGAGGACATTTTGCTGATAAAAGAACTGCTTATAAAATCCTTCTCTTAGGATATTATTAGCCTTCTCTTTTTAAACATGCCAAAGAAAATGTTAAGATATGTGATAGTTGTCAGAGAATGGGAAATATTGTTCCTTCAAATGACACACTTCTACAAACTCAGGTACTTATCGAACCTTTTGAAAAGTGGGCACTGGATTTTGTTGGTCTAATCAATCCACCATCAAGGAAAAAATGTACATTCGTGTTTGTACAGATTATGTCGCAAAATGGGTAGAAGCTAAATCACTTCCTTTTGCTACTGAAAATGCTGTAGTTTCATTTCTTTTTTAGGATATTTTCACTCTTTTTGTTGTCCCAAGGGAAATTGTGACAGTCAAGGTACTCAATTTACATCCAAGTTGGTGCAAAATATAATGGATGAATACAAAATCAAACATCGAAAATCCACTCCATATCATCCGCAAGAAAATGGATAAGTTGAAGCTACTAATAAAGTACTTGAAGCAATTCTTACCAAAACTTTACATCTACATAGAAGGGATTGGGCCGAAAATATTCCAAAAGCCTTATGGGCGTATTGTACCACATGGAGAAACACAACAGGGAATACTCCTTAGGAACTTGTTTATGGGAAACAAGTCTTGTTTCCTATTGAGTTCCAAATAAAGACCTTCAAAACAACAGTCAAATTAGGTCTTGATCTACCAGAAGCCCGAAAACAAAGAATGGAGAAATTGAATGAACTTGATGAAATACAACAAGATGTTATTCACAGAACCAACATAGTTCAACAACAAAGATACAGATGGCATGATAAGTTTATCAAAGATAAAAAGTTCCAGCTGGGTGATTGGGCATTACTTTTTGATTCTAAATTTAAAGATTTTCAATGAAAATTTAAAACTCATTGGCTTGGACCTTATGAGATTGAAATTGTTTTTGATAATGGAGCAGTCAGAATTAAAACCATTAATGAAGAAAAAGTAACTTTCTTGGTAAATGGTCATAGATTATGAATATATCATAAACCATTGAAAAAGGAAGAGTTCATTAGAAATCTGCAAGATAATCTTGATTTGAAGTTGGTCAGGGAAGGTTCTTCTTCCCCTCCGACTTAGCTTTTTGCTTTCTTTCTATATATATATATATAGAAAAAAGAAATAAAGAAAATAATAATAATAATTGTATAAACATGAAAACCAACATTCTTGGCATGTTTATACAAAAAATATAAGTTGAAAACCAAGAATTCTTGGTAGCCTAGATTTTGTTTAATTTCCCTATTGTCCCATTTCTTTTATTCCTCTTTTGCAAAAATAAAACAACTACAAAATTGTCAATAATTTGCAGCTCTCATGAAATTCCACAGTTGACTTGACAGATTATAGCCAAAGCAACTTGAATGGAGATCGTAGCCAGAGAAACCTAAGTAACCTACAAAAGAACAAATCAGTAAGGAAAAATGAAAGGTATGTAAATATTAGCCAAATATTAAAAAACATTGAATTATGATATACATAGATGGTTGTTTTTAAACTAATAACTGTTGCCTCCACCATATTACATAATGATTATCCTTGGCATGACACAACATTGGTTTTCAGGATTCAAAGAATGCAATTTTTTATAATCATGTCTTATCACAAGATATGAATGTCATTAACACCTTGCCATCATTTGAATTCATTCACTTCATCCATATATCATCCCACTTCTTTCGTACCCTATCTCATTTTCTTCACATCCAATCCCACTTCCTTTGGCTCCGTTTCACTTTTCTTTGCCTAAAACATCTCCACTGCTACCCAAAAATCATCCTTGCTACCAAAACTCCATAATCCTGTCAAAAAGTGAATTTAAGGACTGAAACTTCCTCAACATGGGAGTTATTGTGTGTTCTGAGCCGAATGGGACTAAGTTTCTTGAAGCCTATCCACAAGTAAAGCAACAAGGGCAACATGCACGATGGTTATGGTTCATTAAAAAGTTTGATGGACATGACAAGGAGGTCACAAATTCGTTTGATTGGGCCTATGATGGGAGAAAAGTTGAAATTGGAGATATCAAGTTGGTCTTGACATAGTCATTTATGGTGGAAGCTACATGATTACCAAGAAATGGGGAAAGTTGGTTTAAAAATGAGAAAATCAAAGAAAAAAACTAGGAGATCGTCGTTATAAACCCAGGTATGGACATTTCCATTTTCAAGAAAGGGATTCTAGTAACGACTTTAAAAAGTAAATGGAGAAATTTGTTATTAGTCATTCAGAAGTTTATAACATGTGAGGGTAGGTTTTAGGAAAATGTTCTTCTATCATGCTTGGTTGATGATCCATTTTATTGATGGAAACAATCAATTTGCCATATTTCATTCTCTGTAGTTTAAAGAAAAATGGCCACTAACATCCAAAGGAAAAATACAGTTTATTGGAAATGCTGTATATCATCACGGGTTAGTAAAATTTTTGATTGAATCTCATTTGAAGAGTAAAGGGGATATTTGGGAGGATTCTCTGGTTCGAAATCAGTTTAAAGAAGCCGAGCAAGATGAAACCAGTTATAAAATAAGAAGAAGTCGACATAAATTTCCATCAAATCCTAAGCTTCAAAAGAAAGATTTACCTGCACAAGAAATACAACGATATAAGCCTACACAAAAGGATTTTGATGATGAAACCCCTTTGGCAAATGTTTTAGAAAATCTTAGAAATAAGAAATTCGTTAGTACAGATGAAGGCCCATCAAAAGAAGGAACACAAACAGACAAAATTAGTAAGAAAAAGCATGCTCTCACTGTTGAACAACCATCAAGAATGAAATCAACCATTAAACAGTCTCTGATTTTTGTTGATATAGAAGAAGAAGAATATGAAGAAAGAATACCATCACCAATTGCAAGTCCAATAAGAAAGACCACATAAATTGACCCTGTCCAACAAGAAACTTATGATTATATAGAATCTCTTGAACATAAATCCAAAGGAAAAGCTATTCATTTATCTTCAAGTCAAGAAGAAGTTCTAAATGAAGAAGTTCATTTCAGCCCTCCAGAAGAATCTAGAATTTAAAATACTCTTAAACAAGAAATTTATGAATTGGAAATGTTAAATAAGTATCTGAAGCAAGAAAATGAAGCAATGAAGGTACAAAATGACATTCAAAGAACTCAAAATGATAATATTTTCCTACATCTTTGCCACTGGTACAAGAAAAACAAGAAGTGAAAGGCTACAAATAAACTTCTTAGGAGTAAAATTAGAAGTTTGCAATGCATGATTTTAATGAAGAGAGAAAGGATGGAAACTGTTGGCCCCGAGGTGCAGCGCTGCTATTTTGAAGGCTAAAGGAAGGAAATGGTTTGATTTGCTGTCCATCACCCCACTTTTCTCACTCACCCTCTCCCATTTTTGTTCGTTGATATCCTAACCCAACCCTCACATCCCAACAAAACCCACTTTCGCCTTGGCCCTATGTAAATTAACCCATCTTTTCCTCGAAAACCTTACCTTTCCGTCCATATGTTCCCTTTGCACATTTCTCGAAGACATATAGTACCTTCATGTCCCCCTTGCCATCGATCTTCCCACCGATCCGATGGTCCGCACTTCACCCGACCGATGTGATATGCTCAATCAATCATTGTTGTTAGATCATTCCTGCCAGATCTAACGGCTATCGCGCATATCGCTCGGGAAACAAGCTAGAGGGATACCCACCCAATAAAGGCGGTTTCCTCTCTCTCCTCCACTGCTACGTGGCACCCGATGAATGAAATCGGGTGAGCTTCGAACTTTACTGCTTATCGCCCGATGACTGCCTGATGTAAACCATTTCCCGCTTGGGTAAAATCGCTCCTGGTTCTTTTGAGCACCTCCTCCACCCGATAGCCGTTTGATCTGCTCATCTGAGATCTGACAACTCAGACTTATTCCGCTCCCGCCATGACTTCAGGCCTCCTGCGTTCAATCTCCTCCATCCATTTCTCTCGATCCAACGAACCTCGTTCACCATCACCGTAGTTCAACCTCTGCCACCTGACCACCATCTTGACTACCAATCCATCCCATCCAATGGCTCACATGCCTCCGTACCCTGCTTTCCATCAGTCACTCGGGGAGGAGAGTTGTTGGCTCTGTTAGCGTTTGTGTCAGTCGAACAGTTGAACTGAAATAATGAAATCCATGGCCGAAAGGGGAAAAACAACAACACGATGTAGCCGAATTAACAGAAATGATCGTGGAACATCAAAACACATGCGAGCCACCTGACAACGCGGCGAAATGACTAGAATTTGGTTACTGTGTTTGTTAGAAAAAGAGCCCCTGTGCTCACGCTTGTTTAATTATGGCATTAAGTAGTTAGAAGCCAGAGGGGATAGATTAAGACATCTCGATCCCTATAGAGCCCAAGAGCATTGAAAAAAGCCTAAAAATGGCTGAAAGTTAGAAGGAATAAGGGTTCAACTTTTGGAGACTGTGGATACTTTGTTCCTCTCAGCGTCTCATCTTCATTCCAGTAATACAAGCTTTTTTCGCTATTACATGTTCAATTTCCATCTTCTCCTCTGTTCTAAGCTTGCACATGAATAGGTCATTCATGTTTTCTTCTGTGTCTAATGCTAGATAACTGTCATCTTATCTCTCGTTGATAAATTAGATTTGCAAGCTTCATTTACTTTCTGTAGCTAGCCATTCATATGTTTTTATGTATGCATCTGCTGGTACAATCAATATTCTCCATCTATCCATTGAATCTATAAACTATTGAGCATTAGTGGTCTAAAGCCTTGTCAAGCTAAGGGTGTTCATGCATGTCTGGAGTGAAAACAGAGTTGAAACGATCACCTGACTTGATCCAAACCTTAGTCCATTCCAATAGTTCAGAGAACAATATTGAAGATTTATATGTTATCAGGCATCTCCGAGCTACAACTTAGGAAAGTTTCCTGGAGTGATAACAACAACTAGAACTAAAAAAGCAGAGAATACTAATTTAGATGTTCCTGCTCAAGCCTCGGGGGCGGATTAGTGATAGGGTGGGTTACCAAATTTTGAAATTTTGTGCATGAGCACATGCAATATATTCTATGTGTGGGAATGTTGAAGACCAAGGAAAATTTTAAGGATGGAATTTTATCTTAAAGATTAGAAACCTTGGCGAATATTACTAATCCATAATATGAAAACTATAAAATGTTTGGTGATATTTTAGTAAAAATATTCAAACTTCTAATGATTTTATATAGTCTCTATAAAACTTTGGCACTTTTTAAGGTAATTTTTTTTTTCTTATAAAATTTGGGTGAATCATTTTTAGGAAAAAATGGGAATTAGAGAATATGCTTTTTGGAAAAAGCATGGAAAATTAGCCCATCTGCATATATTAGCCCTAAAATTTTCCATGTTGAAGACCAAAATTGTTCCTTTTTGACACCTTCCTTAAACTGAATTCTCCTCCTTTTTTACCATAATAACTCCAATTAAGTGCAGCTTGCAAGGTTATTGGAAAAACAGGTATTTAATTATCTTTTATTCATAGTTCCATAGTTTCTTTATTATTTGATTTAATATTTCCACAAGCTACTGAATTGCATCAATTCTGCAACTAATAATCAATTTTGCAACTAATAATCAATTTTGCAACTCACTTGAAGAACCTATAGGTTTTGAAACATTAGTTGATGAACGAAGCATATGGATAGGTAGTTGGTGACCAACACAACGTTATCCACCTATTCCTCTTATATTGCAAGGTGATAAGGACACCCATATGAGTAGGTTAATGTGGAAGTCAACCCAACAGAAGAGACCAAATACAAGTCAGGAGAGTGAGAGGATTGTTGATTGTAGCTGATATTTTGCCTCATGATTTAGTTCTTTGATAGAAAATCATGATGAATCATTATAAGATGTTCTGTTGATAAGGATAGACTTAGAAATCTCCAAACAGTTTAACAAAGGCGGTTATAAAACCTGCCTCTCGGCATGATGATACACATGACTGGTTATTGTTTTAAAAAATATTTGCAATTGATGAACTGAGCTCTTGATTCCACCGTCTGTGCATATAAATGCGTGATTAATATTTGTTGATATCTGCATACCTACACTCACTGGAGGTCCCCCTCGGAGCTGTAAGATTTCATTTTTATGTTAAGCTTTGTGTTCACAGGATTAAGTCATCACAATGATTATAACTTTGATTTCTAGAAAAGTGTTAGTAACAGTTAAGATATAATTTGTTATAGATTTCATAATAGAATTTTCTGTACAATTTCTTTCATAAAGTCAATATCATTGCATGAAGGATGAAGAAAATAATCAAAGGGATTTATTATGCACCTATAAATTTTGATTGACAAATAGAAAGTAGAATAATTTGATTTGGAATTTGCAATTAGTTCAAGGTTTTATTTCTGTTAGTGTGAAGAAGATTTTGATTTTTCTAGTGTGATATTTATTTCCACACTTAAAGATTAGTCTTCTTTTCTATGAGTGTGAAGATTATTTAGATTTAATTTTGCTATTTATTTCTGCATTTCAAATTAGCTTTATTTCTGTCAGTGTGATGTTTTCCTTTCCTGCAAGAGTGACAATCTTTTCATTTTGAGTGATTCTTAGATAAAACATGTGCATGAAAACATCCTAATTCAATTTTAAAATTAATCACATAATAAAGAATCCTAGCACAAATGGTGCACATACACTTCATCAATTTACATAATTTATGAAGTAATTTAAGATCAATTAAATTACCAACACTAACCTTGGAAATTGTTTTCAAATTGGTAATGTGTATTCTCAAATTAGATCACATGAGAATCTAGATATTCTCATGATGATCTTATCATTGCAATATGAAATTATAAAGAGGTGTACTCTCTACTCGCGTGAGATAGACATATAGAAACATATAGAAAATGATAGAGGGGGAGAGCACCAACATTGTAATCCTGTATGTTTCATTAATGCAATCCCAATCATTGGTGGCACCATGCCTTTTTGCTGACTAGCTTGTGTGTTGTGTAGTGTTACTACTAGTATTAGTCTTGTTCATGCTTTAATAATTGCAGAATTCTAACCACTGTATTTTGTGACAACATAGGTCTTGGATCGATCCCTTTGTTAGTGTGAAAGTTATTTAATCCCTATTACAGTTTGATGGTGTTTTCATTTTATTTGAATGTGTGTTTCAAAATTTGTTGAGAGAATGGTTTCCAGGAGTGTTTGTCTTTACTGAATAAGAGTGAAAATCTGACATAGTGGTTTTATTCTGCATTATGTGTTTATTTCTTAAGAGTGTGAACAAGGTTTGAAGGTGTAATAACAAGAGTGTTTAGTTGCTGGGAGTGTGATTACAATGGTTGAGTTTGAGATTCATTAACACTAGCCTTCATTCCCCCTTGCACATATTTTGCGTAATATCCTCGCAATAACAAAACCTACCCGGATTTACAATTAATGTGAAGAGTTGGTACTATTGCTATGAATTAAAAGGACAATCATTCTTACCAAGATCAAGATGAAGAAACACCTATACACAACTTTCACATAATGAAAGTTGAAGCAAAACTTGGAATGCTGTATGAAATCTGAAGTAGAATTATTTAAGGGTCAAAGTAAACATATAATAGTTCAAAAGTGTGTAAAATAATCAAATTAATTATTTACAATTTGAATAAATCATATGGGCCAAAAAATGAAGTATGGGAGTGCATTTAGTGAAGCAAGGGAATTTTGGCATGTTTCACAAGAATGCACACCCAACCTTCATTTCAAAGCCAAATTGAACGATTAGTCTTTGAGAGTATTTTTTTACTCATAATTAACATTAATTTTTCACATATAAATTTATGTTATGCAAGAATATGCCAAATTGGATTGATTTCGTAGGTTTAAAGTCAAGGTTTGTGTGCCTCAAATATATGCCAACCAGGACCTGTATTTAATTGACTATGTGATAATGATCATTCCAACCTAAATATAAAACCATTTTATGTAACATATCATAGTTATTTTCATAAAGGAAATGTTATACACTGAAATCAAAGTCTGATGGAATAACAATTGATCATATCTGGCACTGATCATAGTAAAAACAAATATGCACTCCCAAGACAAACCAATTACACTCTTGGTAGTGAAATTTGAAATGGGACATAATTGGACAATTTGTAACCTTAGGATATAACCATGCATCATGTGTGACAAATATCCTACATAACTATGTTTCTCACTTATACACAACTTTCACATAAGGCAAGTTGAAGCAAAACTTAGAATTTTATAACAATTCAAAAGTATTTGAAATCGTTAAATAAACAATATACATTTTGAATCAATTAGATTGCCCAATAAATGAAGCATGGGCATGCATTTTAGTGAAGCAAGACAATTTTTTCCTGCTTCACAAAAACGTAAACCCAACCTTCATTCTAAGGCCAAATTGAATAATTCAACTTGGAGAGTACTTTTTTACTCGTAAGTAACATTAAGACAATTAAATATTTTTAATTTTTTACATATATATTTTTGTTGTTCAAGAATACTCCAAATGGCATGGATTTCAAAGAGTAAAAGGTTGGGTTTCTGTGCTTCAAATAAATGCATACTAGGAATGATTGGGAACAAGGTGACATTCTAAGACAAATCAAACTTGTATTTTTAATAGTTGAAACTTGTAGTTTCTTGGTTGAAACACTATAAGTAGGGGTGGATGACTTATTTTAGGAGTAATTTGGTTTAAATTTTGTCGAGGGATAGATAAAGAGATATCACCAAGGGTTTGCAGGGTCTATTTTAGAGTTTTTCTAAATTGTCCATATTTTTTAGGGTTTGAAGATAAATAAGTAAGGATAATGAAGACAAATAGGACTAGTTCTTATTTCCTGTTTGGAAATGAAGTCTAAGTAAATATATACCAAAGCAAAAGTGTGTAAAATATTTAAATAAACAATCTACAATTTGAATCAATCAGATTGGCCCATAAATGAACCTTGGGCGTGCATTTTAGTGAAGCAATACAATTTTGTCCCACTTCACAAAAATGCACGCCCAACCTTTGTTTTAAGGAAAAATTGAATGATTCAACTTGGAGAGTATTTTTTTACTCATAAGTGACATTAATACAACTAAATATTTTTAATTTTTCACATATATGTTTTTGTTATTAAAAAATCTCCAAATTGCATGGATTTCAAATGGTAAATGACACGGTTTTTGTGCCCCAAATAAATGCACACCAAGAATGTTTGGGAACAAGGCGATGGAACAAGAAAAATCAAACTTGAATTTTAATAGTTGGAACTTATAGTTTCTTGGTTAAAACTCTATAAGTAAGGCCGAATAACCTTATAATTTTAGTAGTAATTATGCCTAAATATTTCCAAGGGACACATAAAGAGATAACACCTAGGGTCCGCAGGATCTATTTTTAGGTTTTTCTATATTGTACATATTTTAGGGTTTTAAGTTTAAGATTAGTTCATGTGACCTAGTTAGGACATTTACTATAAAAAGGTTTGGGTGAAATTTTATTGCAAAAGGGACATTTGCTATCATTTATGAATAACCAGTTGCAAGATGGAAATTTGATCAATTCTATACGTTAGAAAGAAGTGATGACCATATTACATGCCATAAAATTCTTGCAACCCTATTTTTAAAAGCGTTATTTTTAATAAATTGTATTTTATATCTAAATATTAGATTTGAATTTTTTATTTTGTGTTTGAGAAAATATAGGAGTAAAGGAGAAAAGTTAAATCACCTTATAAAAAATTTCATTCACTTAATAATTTTTTCTTTTCTTGATAAAAGTGATTTATAGAAAAATAAAGCAAAAAGTTAAAAGAAAACTCATTTTCCCATGCATTCCTCACAGTTTATTCAACGCGCATTTTTGCATTCAACATGTACTCGTGCATTCATCGTGCATTCCTTATGGTCTATGTGGCATGAATTCTTTCATTCAACATGCATTCAACTATTGTGCATTGACCCTAAACAAATATGGCCTCAATTGAAATAATGACGTACTCTTCTCCGCAAACAATTGACACACAGGGTTCCTAAGAGAAGTTCACAGTCAAAAAATTCAAAGAGTGTGCTGATACATGTAGAGATACAAACAATTGTCCACGAGGTATGCTAGATATCCTGAGAAGAGAACGAGTTTGTAATTTTATAATTGGATAGTTCAATTTCCAAAATGATGAGATAGATGAAGCCATAAATAATTATGATGATAAATCCATGGAATAAAAAATATTTGGGCATAGGATTATGCTGGACTCTCTGCTTGATAAACCTTTCAAGCAATATATGTCTTCCACATGTACGTTAAGCATATGTGTTTTCTGGTAACTCTCGGAGACAATTCCTGGATGTGGGGGAACTAGTGCCTGAGATAGGCCATGAGGGCTTGCAGCCAAAACTGAGACAGTTCTTGGATGTGGGGGAACCAGTGCCTGAGATAGGCCATGAGGGCTTGCAAGCAAAACTTCTAATTATGAAACCTTAGCTTTCCAAAACAGATTGGCTAGGGGAACTCTGAGAGAGGCAGGGTCTTGAACTAAAGGAGTGATTTGAGAAAACGAAAGATGACAGAGTTCATACCCATGCAATTAAGAATCTAAATACAACTACTATAGAAAGAAGCATGGAAGAGTGAGCAAGTGTGGATGAATTTACAATTTGGTGGAGCACCCTTTAAGGCTTCTTTCTATAGTAGGTGAAGTGAATTTGGTATACAACTGGACATGGATGGTGTCTAGTAATTCAGAAGATGGGCGCTTGGTTGATCTGGAATTTGACTTTACGGATAACGTTTTTTGTTTTTTGTTTTGTTTTTTTTTGTTTTGTTTTGTTTTTTTTTGTTTTTTTGTTTTTTTTTTGTTTTGTTTTGTTTTTTTTTGTTTTTTGTTTTTTGTTTTTTTTTTTGCTTTTTTTT
>APFE031471825.1:60809-78297 GCA_000404065.3 Pinus taeda
TCAGTACTTTGAAGCTTGCATGCCTCAATGGCAAGTTTCTCACTTCCAACGATAGGTTTACATCAATGGCCTTTGACCGAAAGATTTTGCGCGGTGTTCGACGCCAAGTCCCATTTTTACACCACGTGAATTGTACTGTAGTACCTTGAGGGTCATCATCATTATCAGTGATCCTCTCGCGCTTGTTAATAGCTTACATCATTGGCTGGTAATCAGATGATGTCTTTCCATGTTCGACTCCAGAATACTTTTCACATGGATCGACTTGTACTTCGGGTGAAGATTGGACGAGTTTGAAGACCCCAGATCTAGTTTCATCCATCCGGACTGCGATATATTCAGGAAAATAAAGACATCAAATGTACATCATTGCTGCACAGATCATCATCCAAATCAAAGGATGATGGCTCTATCAGAATCATCAGTCTGCCACACAGATGGTTGTCTGTCCTATATACATGAAAATGAATTTATAAATCTGAGCATGGGAATGCCTGCCTCAGCTAGATCATGAAAATGTTATGAAGATAATGTATTGTATTGTATCTTATTACAAGTCGCCTTCCAGTTCGAAAAACCTCGGATCCTCATGATAAAGCATTTCACCCGAAATCAAAAAATTTTCAACCTCATGCTTTAGGGGGAAACTATTATAGACATATTTGGGCACTGGAACCCCAATCATATATGTCCATAAACTAAGGGCTTCTAAGCCCCTAAAAGTGTTGTTTCATACCCTAAAGGAACAAGGTCAGCTGATTACATCATCTCCCAGAAGTTCTCCACAGAAAATTGCTCAGAACTGGTCAAAACTGGACCATACAGACTGCTTAGTGCTAAGGGTGCGATGCATCTCACCTGCCACATGCAAAAAATGCGATGCATATTGAAAACCCCTTCTGTTTGTTTGCAAGGTGGATGATCATGGAATCTTCCAGAAACTTCTCCTGTGACACTTGCCTCTCTGAATTCGCCCAGGGATGAGTAAGAGATCATGAATCTCCAAGTGTAATCAAGAACTATCAGAGAGAGGACACTAATCAATATCCTAGAAGCTGACTCACCCCCCTACAATCATCTATATATGGATCCCTCATCCCAGAGATCCAAAGGCTAGAATTTTGCATCTTGCAAGGAAGTGTTGTTGGTTTCCTTGTGGAATATCATAACGTTGGGTGATCTAAGATTTTCATGAGGTGAAGAAGGGATTTCATGCTGGGAGGATGATGCTGGGTCAGATCAATGGGTTGTAATCCTCTCTTCTATTCTTTATATCAATAAAGCTATTCAAGTTTTCCTCCACATTCTTGTATGTTTGATGATATATGCATTTGTGTGGTCAATATATATCTGGTCCTATATTGTTTATGATTGTATATCTCTGTACTTTGAAAGTATTATGCTGCTTTGAATTTACAGGTACTCTTTGAAGTGGGATAACCAAGGAAGGAGCGGCAAAGATCCGTCAGGGAGGAGAAGGAATAGGTGAGGAACCAAGCAAAAGATCGAGGTTGGTATTCTTTGCTCCTCCTCTATCTACTTCTCATAAAGGAAAACGAAAGTAACTTTAATCTATTTGTTTCTAAGATAGCTACCCGTCTTAGTGGGACTAGCAGCTCTGCATAGACACTAGACTTCCTGATAACACAGAGCAACCTAAGTAACCTACAAAAGAACAAATAAGTAAGGAAAAATGAAAGGTATGTAAATATTAGCCAAATATTAAAAAACATTGAATTATGATGTACATAGATGGTTGTTTTTAAACTAATAACTGTTGCCTCCACCATATTACATAATGATTATCCTTGTCATAACACACCATTGGTTTTCACGATTCAAAGAATGCAATTTTTTATAATCATGTCTTATCACAAGATATGAATGTCATTAAAACCTTGCCATAATTTGAATTCATTCACTTCATCCATATATCATCCCACTTCTGTCGTACTCTATCTCATTTTCTTCACATCCAATCCCACTTCCTTTGGCTCTGTTTCATTTTTCTCTGCCTAAAACGTCTCAGTTGCTACCCAAAAATCATCCTTGCTACCAAAACTCCATAATCCTGTCAAAAAGTGAATTTAAGGACTGAAACTTCCTCAACATGGGAGTTATTATGTGTTCTGAGCCGAATGTGACTAAGTTCCTTGAAGCCTATCCACAAGTAAAGCAACAATTGCAGCATGCACGATGGTTATGGTTCATTAAGAAGTTTGATGGACATGACAAGGAGGTCACCAATTCGTTTGCTTGGGCTTATGATGGGAGAAAAGCTGAAATTGGAGATATCAAGTTGGTCTTGACATAGTCGTTTATGGTGGAAGCTACATGATTACCAAGAAACGGGGAAAGTTGGTTTAAAAATGAGAAAATCAAAGAAAAAGACTGGGAGATCGTCGTTATAAACCAAGGTATGGACATTTCCATTTTCAAGAAAGGGATTGTAGTAACAACTTTAAAAATTAAATGGAGAAATTTGTTATTAGTCATTCAAAAGTTTATAACATGTGAGGGTAGGTTTTGGGAATATGTTCTTCTATCATGCTCGGTTGATGATGCATTTTATTGATGGAAATAATCAATTTGCCATATTTCATTCTCTGTAGTTTAAGAAAAATGGCCACTAAAATCCGAAGGAAAAATACAGTTTATTGGCAATGCTGTATATCATCACGGGTTAGTAAAATTTTTGATTGAATCTCATTTGAAGAGTAAAGGGGATAATTGGGAGGATTTTCTGGTTCGAAATCAGTTTAAAGAAGCTGAGCAAGATGAACTCAGTTCTAAAATAAGAAGAAGTCGACAAAAATTTCCATCAAACCCTAAGATTTAAAAGAAAGATTTACTTGCACAAGAAATACAACGATATAAGCCTACACAAAAGGATTTTGATGATGAAACCCCTCTTGCAAATGTTTTAGAAAATCTTAGAAATAAGAAATTCGTCAGTATAGATGAAGGCCCATCAAAAGAAGGAACAAATACAGACAAAATTAGTTGAAAAACCATCAAGAATGAAATCAACCATTAAACAATCTCTGAGTTTTGTTGATTTAGAAGAAGAAGAATATGAAGAAAGAATACCATCACCAATTGCAAGTCCAATAAGGAAGACCCCAGAAATTGACCCTGTCCAACAAGAAACCTATGACTATATAGAATCTCTTGAACATAAATCCAAAGGAAAAGCTATTCATTTATCTTCAAGTCAAGAAAAAATTCTAAATGAAGAAGTTCATTTTAGCCCTCCAAAAGAATCTAGAATTTAAAATACTCTGAAACAAGAAATTTATGAATTGGAAGTGTCAAATAAGTATTTGAAGCAAGAAAATGAAGCAATGAAGGTACAAAATGACATTCAAAGAACTCAAAATGATAATATTTTCCTACATCTTTGCCACTGGTACAAGAAAAGCAAGAAGTTAAAGGATACAAATAAACTTCTTAGGAGTAAAATTAGAAGTTTGCAATGCATGATTTTAATGAAGAGAGCAATGATGGCAACTGTTAGCCCCGAGGTGCACCGCTGCTATTTTGAAGGCTAAAGGAAGGAAATGGTTTGTTTTGTTGTCCATCACCCCACTTTTCTCACTCATCCACTCCCATTCTTGTTCGTTGATATCCTAACCCAACCCTCACATCCAAACAAAACCCACTTTCAACTTGGCCCTACGTAAATTAACCCATCTTTGCCCTGAAAACCTTACCTTTCCACCCATATGCGCCCTCTGCACATTTCTCGAAGACATCCCGTACCTTCGTGTCCCCCCTGCCGTCGATCTTCCCACCAATCCGATGGCCCACACTTCACCCGACCGACGTGATATGCTGGATCAATCATCGCCGTTAGATCATTCCCACTAGATCTAATGGCTATCGCACATATCACTTGGGCAAAAAGCGAGAGGGATACCCGCCTGATAAAGGCGGTTTCCTCTTTCTCCTCCGATGCTACGTGGCACCCGATGAATGGAATCGGGTGAGCTCTGACCTTTACTACTTACCGCCCATTGACCGCCTGATGTAAACCATTTCCCGCTTTGGGTAAAACCATTCCCGGATCTTTCGAGCACCTCCTCCACCCGATAGCCATTCGATCTGCTCATTTGAGATCTAATAGCTCAGACTTATTCTGCTCCCGCCACGATTTCAGGCCTCCTGCGTTTGATCTCCTCTATCCATTTCTCTTGATCCAACGACCCTCATTCACCATCACCATAGTTCACCCTCCACCGCCAGACCACCATCCTAACTGTCGATCCATCCCATCCAACGGCTCATATGCCCCCGTACCCCGCTTTCCATCATTTACCCGAGGAGGAAAGTTGTTGGCTCTGTCAGTTTTTGTGACAGTCGGACAATTGAATTGAAATAACGGAATCCATGGCCGAAAGGTGAAAAAACAACAGCACGATGCAGCCGAATTAACAGAAATGATCGTGGAACATCACAGCATGTGCGAGCCACCTGACAACGCGGTAAAATGACCAGAATTTGGTTACTGTGTTTGTTAGAAATAGAGCCCCTGTGCTCATGCTTGTCTAATTATGACATTAAGTAGTTAGAAGCCAGAGGGGATAGATTAAGACATCTCGATCCATAGAGAGCCTGAGAGCATTGTAAAAAGCCTATACATGGCTGAAAGTTACAAGGAATAAGGGTTCAACTTTTGGAGACTGTGGATATTCTGTTCCTCTCAACGTCTCATCTTCATTCCAGTAATACAAGCTTCTTTTGCTATTACATGTTCAATTGCCATCTTCTCCTCTATTCTAAGCTTGCACATGAATAAGTCATTCATGGTTTCTTTTGTGTCTGATGCCAGATAACTGTCATCTTATCTCTGCGTTGATAAATTAGATTTGCAAGCTTCATTTACTTTCTGTAGCTAGCCATTCATATGTTTTTATGTATGCATCTGCTGGTACAATCAATATTCTCCATCTATCCATTAAATCTATAAACTATTGAGCATTAGTGGTCTAAAGCCTTGTCAAGCTAAGGGTGTTCATGCAGGTCTGGAGTGAAAACATAGTTGAAATGGTCATCTGACTTGATCCAAACCTTAGTCCATTCAATTAGTTCAGAGAACAATATTGAAGATTTATATGTTATCAGGCATTTCCGAGCTACAACCTAGGAGAGTTTCCTGGAGTGATAATAGCAACCAGAACCAAAAAAGCAAAGAATACTAATTTAGGTGTTCCTGCTCAAGCCTCTGGGGTGGATCAGTGATAGAGTGGGTTACCAAATTTTGAAATTTTGTGCATGAGGACATGCAATATCTTCTATGTGTGGGAATGTTGAAGAGCAAGGAAAATTTTAAGTATGGAATTTTATCTTAAAGATTAGAAACCTTGGCGAATATTACTAATCCATAATATGAAAACTATAAAATGTTTGGTGATATTTTAGTAAAAATATTCAAACTTCTAATGATTTTATATAGTCTCTATAAAACTTTGGCAATTTTTAAGGTAAAATATTTTTTTCTTATAAAATTTGGGTGAATCATTTTTAGGAAAAAATGGGAATTAGAGAATATGTTTTTTGGAAAAAGCATGGAAAATTAGCCCATCTGCGAATATTAGCCCCTAAAATTTTCCATGTTGAAGACCAAAATTGTTCCTTTTTGACACATTCCTTAAACTGAATCCTCCTCCTTTTTTACCATAATAACTCCAATTAAGTGCAGCTTGCAAGATTATTGGAAAAAACAGGTATTTAATTATCTTTTATTCATAGTTTCATAGTTTCTTTATTATTTGATTTAATATGTTATGGATCTAACCCAAAAATATATGGTAATAGAAATGAACCCAAGAAACAATAAGAGAGAAATAGATAGAAATTATTTTTTATTGATATCAAACCCTTAAGGTAGGGCAACACCATACATTCACTCCTTAAGGAAGGAGAACACTCCACAAGCCATATGCTTGTTCATACAATATTCCTTGACCTCTCTCCATGTGGAGTCTCTAGCCTCTATATAGGCCTCATACATACAGTACCATGGGTCATTACCATGGTTCCATCAATACCATCTATCTAATACCATGGGCCCATTACATTATTACTAACTACTTGTAGTCCCTTACATGATACGGGTTAACCACTTTATTTATTACTATGGCCCATCCCATTATTACATTATTCCCTTGGGTACCTCCCTTTGTACTCCATATTATCCCTCCTACGTATATAACATAATATTTCCACAAGCTACCGAATTGCATCAATTTTGCAGCTAATAATCGATTTTGCAGATTACTTGAAAAATCTATAGGTTATGAAACATTAGTTGATGAACGAAGCATATGGATACGTAGTTGGTAACCAGCACAACAATATCCACCTATTCCTCTGATCTTGTAAGGTGATAAGGACGCCCATATGAGTAGGTCAACGTGGAAGTCAACCCAACGAAAGAGACCAAATACAAGTCAGGCGAGCGAGAGGATCGTTGATTGCAGGTGATATTTTGCCTCATGATTTAGTTCTTCGATAGAAAATCATGAAGAATCATTATAAGATGTTCTATTGATAAGGATAGACTTATAAATCTCCAAACAATGTAACAAAGGAGGTTATAAAACCTGCCTCTCGGCATGATGATACACATCACTGGTTATTGTTTTAAGAAATCTTTTCAATTATTGATTAAGCTCTTGATTCCACTGTGCTGTGCATAAAAATGCGTGGTTAATATTTGTTGATCTCTGCATACCTACACTCACTGGAGGTCCCCCTGGGAGCTGTAAAATTTCATTTTTATGTTAAGCTTTGTGTTTCATAGGATTAAGTCATCACAATGATTATACCTTTGATTTCTAGAAAACTGTTAGTAACAGTTAAGATATAATTTGTTATAGATTCGTAATAGAATTTTTTGTACAATTTCTTTCATAAATTCAATCTCATTGTGTGAAGGATGAAGAAAATAATCAAAGGGATTTATTATGCACATGTAAATTTTGATTGACAGATAGAAAGTAGAATCATTTGATTTGGAATTTGCAATTAGTTCACAATTTTATTTCTGTTAGTGTGAAGAAGATTTTGATTTTTCTAGTGTGATATTTATTTCTGCACTTGAAGATTAGTCTTCTTTTCCATGAGTGTGAAGATTATTTAGATTTAATTTTTCTATCTATTTCTGCATTTCAAAGTAGCTTTATTTTTGTCAATGTGATATTATCCTTTCCTGCAAGAGTGACAATCTTTTCATTTTGAGTGATTCTTAGATAAAACATGTGCATGAAAACATCCTAATTCAATTTTAAAATTACTCACATAATAAGGAATCCTAGCACAAATGGTGCACATACACTTCATCAATTTACATAATTTATGAAGTAATTTAAGATAAATTAAATTACCAACACTAACCTTGGAAATTGTTTTCAAATTGGTAATGTGTATTCTCAAATTAGATCACATGAGAATCTAGAGATTCTCATGATGATCTTATCATTGCAATATGAAATTATAAAGAGGTGTACTCTCTACTCGCGCGAGATAGACATATAGAAACATATAGAAAATGATAGAGGGGGAGAGCACCAACATTGTAATCCTGTATGTTTCATTAATGCAATCTCAATCATTGGTGGCACCATACCTTTTTGTTCACTAGCTTGTGTGTTGTGTAGTGTTACTATTATTATTAGTCTTGTTCATGCTTTAATAATTGCAGAATTCTAACCACTGTATTTTGGGACAACATAGGTCTTGGATCGATCCCTTTGTTAGTGTGAAAGTTATTTAATCCCTGTTACAGTTTGATGGTGTTTTCATTTCATTTGAATGTGTGTTTCAAAATTTGTTGAGAGAATGGTTTCCAAGAGTGTTTGTCTTTACTGAATAAGAGTGACAATCTGACATAGTGGTTTTATTCTGCATTATGTGTTTATTTCTTAAGAGTGTGAACAAGGTTTGAGGGTGTAATAACGAGAGTGTTTAGTTGCTGGGAGTATGATTACAATGGTTGAGTTTGAGATTCATTAACACTAGTCTTCATTTCCCCTTGCATATATTTTGCGTAATATCCTTGCAATAACAAAACCTACCCGGATTTACAATTAACGTGAAGAGTTGGTACTATTGCTATGAATTAAAAGGACAATTGTTCTTACCAAGAGCAAGATGAAAAAACACCTATACACAACTTTCACATAATGAAAGTTGAAGCAAAACTTGGAATGTTATATGAAATCTGAAGTAGAATTATTTAAGGGTCAAAGTAAACATTAATAGTTCAAAAGTGTGTAAAATAATCAAATTAATTATTTACAATTTGAACAAATCATATGGGCCAAAAAATGAAGTATGGGAGTGCATTTTAGTGAAGCAAGGGAATTTTGGCATGTTTCACAAGAATGCACACCCAACCTTCATTTCAAAGCCAAATTGAACGATTCATCTTTGAGAGTATTTTTTTACTCATAATTAACATTAATTTTTCACATATAAATTTATGTTGTGCAAGAATATATCAAATTGGATTGATTTCGTAGGTTTAAAGTCAAGGTTTGTGTGCCTCAAATATATGCCAACCAGGACCTTTATTTAATTGACTATGCGATAATGATCATTCCAACCTAAATATAAAACCATTTTATGTAACATAGCATAGTTATTTTCATAAAGGAAATGTTATACACTGAAATCAAAGTCTGTTGGAATAACAATTGATCATATCTGGCACTGATCACAGTAAAAATAAATATGCACTCCCAAGACAAACCAATTACACTCTTGCTAATGAAATTTGAAATGGGACATAATTGGACAATTTGTAACCTTACGATATAACCATGCATCGTGTGTGACAAATATCCTACATAACTATGTTTCCCACTTATACACAACTTTTACATAAGGCAAGTTGAAGCAAAACTTGGAATTTTATAACAATTCAAAAGTATTTCAAATCGTTAAATAAACAATATACATTTTGAATCAATTAGATTGCCCAATAAATGAAGCATGGGCATGCATTTTAGTGAAGCAAGACAATTTTTGCTTGCTTCACAAAAATGTAAACTCAACCTTCATTCTAAGGCCAAATTGAATAATTCAACTTGGAGAGTACTTTTTTACTCATAAGTAACATTAACACAATTAAATATTTTTAATTTTTTACATATATATTTTTGTTGTTCAAGAATACTCCAAATGGCATGGATTTCAAAGAGTAAAAGGTTGGGTTTTTGTGCCTGAAATAAATGCACACTATGAATGTTTGGGAACAAGGTGACATTCCAAGACAAATCAAACTTGTATTTTAATAGTTGAAACTTGTAGTTTCTTGGTTAAAACACTATAAGTAGGGGTGGATGACCTTATTTTAGGAGTAATTTGGTTTAAATGTTGCCGAGGGATAGATAAAGAGATATCACCTAGGGTTTGCATGGCCTAGTTTAGAGTTTTTCTAAATTGTCCATATTTTTTAGGGTTTGAAGATAAATAAGTAAGGACAATGAAGACAAATAGGACTAGTTCTTATTTCCTATTTGGAAATGAAGTCTAAGTAAATATATATCAACGCAAAAGTGTGTAAAATATTTAAATAAACGATCTACAATTTGAATCAATCATATTGGCCCATAAATGAAGCTTGGGCGTGCATTTTAGTGAAGTAATACAATTTTGTCCCACTTCACAAAAATGCACACCCAACCTTTGTTTTAAGGAAAAATTGAATGATTGAACTTGGAGAGTATTTTTTTACTCATAAGTGACATTAATACAACTAAATATTTTTAATTTTTCACATATATGTTTTTGTTATTAAAAAATACTCCAAATTGCATGGACTTCAAATGGTAAATGACACGGTTTTTGTGCCCAAATAAATGCACACCAGGAATGTTTGGGAACAAGGTGATGGAACAAGAAAAATCAAACTTGAATTTTAATAGTTGGAACTTGTAGTTTCTTGGTTAAAACCCTATAAGTAAGGCTGAATAACCTTATAATTTTAGTATTAACTATGTCTAAATATTTCCAAGGGACAGATAAAGAGATAACACCTAGGGTCTGCAAGATCTATTTTTAGGTTTTTCTATATTGTACATATTTTTTAGGGTTTTAAGTTTAAGATTAGTTCAAGCGACCTAATTAGGACATTTACTATAAAAAAGTTTGGGTGACATTTTATTGCAAAAGGGACATTTGCTATCATTTATGAATAGCAAGTTGCAAGATGGAAATTTGATCAATTCTATCCGTTAGAAAGAAGTGATGGCCATGTGACATGCCATCAAATTCTTGCAACCCTATTTTAAAAGCTTTATTTTTAATAAATTGTATTTTATATCTAAATATTAGATTTGAATTTTTAATTTTGTGTTTGAGAAAATATAAGAGTAAAGGAGAAAAGTTAAATCACCTTACAAAAAAATTTCTTTCGCTTAATAATTTTTTCTTTTCTTGATAAAAGTGATTTATAAAAAAATAAAGCAAAAAATTAAAAAGAAAACTCATTTTCCCATGCAGTTTATTCAACCCGCATTTTTCATTCAACATGTATTCGTGCATTCCTCATGGTCTATGTAGCATGAATTCTTTCATTCAACGTGCATTCAACTATTGTGCGTTGACCCTAAACAAATATGGCCTCAATTGAAATAATGACGTACTCTTCTCCGAAAACAATTGACACACGGGGTTCCTAAGAGAAGTTCACAGCGAAAAAATTCAAAGAGTGTGCTGATATATGGAGAGATACAAACAATTCTCCACGAGGTATGCTGGATATCTGAGAAGAGAACGAGTTTGTAATTTTATATTTGGATAGTTCAATTTCCAAAATGATGATATAGATGAAACCATAAATAATTATGATGATAAAACCATGGAATAAAAAATATTTGGGGATAGGATTATGCTGCATTAGTTTGATAAACCTTTCAAGAAATATATGTCTTCTATCTGTATGTTAAGCAGTTGTAATTTTTAGAGACAGTTCTTGGATGTGGGGGAACCAGTGTCTGAGATAGGCCATGAGGACTTGCAACCAAAACTAAGACAGTTCCTGGATGTGGGGAAACTAGTGCCTGAGATAGGCCATGAGGGCTTGCAACCAAAACTTCTAATTTTAAAACCTTAGCTTTCCAAAATAGATTGGCTAGGGGAACTCTAAGAGCGGCAGGGTCTTGAACTAAAGGAGTGATTTGAGGAAACGAAAGATGACAGAGTTCATACCCATGAACTAAGAATCTAAATACAACTACTATAGAAAGAAGCATGGAAGTGTGAGCAAGTATGGATGAATTTACAATGTGGTGGAGCACCCTTTAAGGCTTCTTTAAATAAGATTTGCAAATACTCTTTGTTGAGAAAAAAACATTAGCAAATCTTCTCATTAAAAAAAGCCCACAAATTCATTACACTCATGCTGATACAGGAAAGACAACAAATGAAAGAATGAAAATACAAATAAGAAAACATTTCTAGAACTACCCAAGGCTAGAATCAAGCTGCAATGTATTTTTCAGATTTTAGAGAAATTTTGCAATGTATTTTTCAGATTTTAGAGAAATTTCAGGTTTACAATGATGAAAGAATGAAAATACAAATAAAAAAACATTTCTAGAACTACCCAAAGCTAAAATCAAGCTGCAATGTATTTTTCAGATTTTAGAGAAATTTCATGTTTACAATGCAAGTCATCGAAAGCTAGACTCCCCACCTCTGAACTCACATAATCAAATTTTTCCAGATTTTATCCTCAATTTCCAGCCTTACTGTCTAAGCATTGGTTACAAAACTGTTTTTATAGACAATTACCTGACCGCCTCTTCTATCCAATAAAAGTTTTTTTTTTTTTTTTTTTTTTTTTTTTTTTTTTTTTTTTTTTTTAAAATATACAGAGTTTATTTAGTTTTTTTGGAATACTATTTGTAAATTTAATATTATATAATAACATAAAATTAATGTTATATATATAATAAAGTTATATTTTTTTTTTGTCATTAATACAAGAAATCCCTCCTTTAATAATGTTCTGTACATTGCATACCGAAAATATTTGGAAGTTTTGAACCATATAAAAAAGATTTGTAGTATAATAAAAATATGCATGGGTTCCATCAAGCTGCTGCAGCGAGATAGTCATCAAAAAACTATTGTATGGTTTTCTAAACCCCAAACAGCCTCCGGGATGACCTTTACCAGTCTTTGAAATGGAGAAGATGTGATGTCGTACTGCATAATTGTCATTGATTTTTTGATGAGTAGTTTGAGAAAAACTGCATCTCTAGAGTCTAGACCCCCACTCATTTTCCTAAACTTCGATCATTTTATGCCACCATAATTTCATTTATTTAGAGTACTATCACCCTAAACTATCGATTGTTCCGGCACCTATAAGAGATATCAAATCTGATCTTTCATTGACCTTTGCGCTAGAGACAATTGACCAAGCTTTGGCCTAAGTGCCTCTGGAAAGCAAGCTAGGTAGCCTCGAGAATATAGTATATACAGTAGCATCATAATATGCAGGTCCAATTGTTTCTCTTTACTTTCTACGAATATACAATAGAATCATAATATGCAGGTCCAATTACATCTCCAAAGTCAAGCAATGTTTTTTCTGTTGCGGCTTGCTCACCAGCAACATTACAGTCATCTGACATGGTTGACACACTCTCTGTGATCCCAACGTCACTTTCATTAGCTTCCATAACTAAACTTTCAACAATCAAGAGAATTCCTTCCACAAGTTTAAAACATCTACAAAAAATTCCCTCCCAACTGTCTCCAAGAATAATGCTCATGCGCCTAGGCGCAACAATGCTGCCTATTATCTCATATTTTGTATTTTGCAGCAATGGATAGATCAACTTTTTCTGGTTTTCTGGTGTTGCATGGTCGGAAGTTCTATTACTCATATTTATAGGGACAAAAATATGCAAGCCGATTCTCTATCTAAATTGGGCCTTCTATCTGCTCCAGGTTTATGGTTTTTGCAGATTTTCTCTGATGGGGAAATCTTTTATATCCATGAATTTGCTCTCCAAGACTTCTAGGTTTGCTTATTTTTGTTTCTCTGGTTTTCCTTGGATCTTTTTTGATGCTGCTTCATGTCTTCTTTCTCAGCAGATTCCTCATTATCATGTCGTCTGCTTATGTATTTATTGTATTTATTGTGTGTCTGGTTGGCTATTTTGCTTATAGCCTCTCTCTAGGTTTTCGGCATCTTGATACTTTGGGGACCTCCCAGACCTATATATCTTGGTTAGATTATGTTATTATTAGTTGGATATGCCCTTATGCTGATCCATTTTTGACCAAATGTATTTTGAGTCAATCTCAAATATAAACATGTTTTGAACTCTTATATCTCTCATATAATATATTATAGCTTTTTAGTCCTGAAAAAAAGAAGCTTATATCTCTCATATAATATATTATAGCTTTTTAGTCATGAAAAAAAAAGCTATTACTAAATCCAACTCTTCTGGATTAGATTTCAATTCATCATCCCTAAAGTGTCGAACCATGCTCAAAACAAGATTTAAACCACAAGATTCCATTATGGCACCAACAATTGCAAATGCAAATTCTGAACCCTGCGTCTCTTCTAGGGAGGAAATTGCCAACTTACAAATCAAATTCCAGTATAAATGAGTCATTTGCAGGGCGTTTTAACAAAAAATGGTGTTCGAAGGAACCCAAAAAATATCTGAAATTAGTCTCAATTTTTGGAAATCGTCTGCGATGAAGTCAATTTGGGTCCTTTCGACGTCAACGAACATCTGCATTTTTTGCAACTACTTGCATTTCCCACCTTGCCAATGCCTTTACTCCTCCTCAACTTGGGTAAAACAACAACACATGTCAATATATGCATAATGAAGTCCTGGGGATCAGGCATCGACTGTTTTCTCTATGATCAAAACCGGAAGGATAATTCTAGTTGTGAAGCTCCAATGACACATCAATGTTTATAAATAAAATTCAAACATCCACTTGGCTTTCAAATATCACCCTCAAAGAATGACGTCATAGTCAATATGAAAGAAAAAAAATATCTCATGTAATATTTAGATGGTGGAAACATGGGTGCAATAGTATTTTGAAATAAGTGTTGAAATGGTTCTGACTATGAACATCAGTTATTGTGGGGCCTTTTTTTAAATGAAAAAACATTTGTAGAGATTGTTTCACACATGTTTTGCGTATAGTTGATTTTTAAATCATGTATATACTGAGGAGCCTTGGCACCCTATAGCGTGGGCCAACTTTGGTCTATTGAATCATCCAACCCTTCCTTTGCCTCCATGTAATTTTTTTGAAACATTTTCCCATATTTTGGCATATATAAAACATTTTGGAAATTTATATGTTTTGATCTTCGCAATTTATATCAACACATTGAGCCATCTATGATTTATGGTCGGATTCTCCCTATTGGTGCCTTGTATTTGTGTTGGCTTTGAATTCAGTTATTAGCATATGATGAATTATGTATATAGAAAATGCTTTGGCCTCCACGTGTTGTCTCGGGTGGTTGGGACGGTGCACTATTGCCCTCCCCACCCAAGTTCGATTCACACCGAACATGTTGAGTTGCCTAGGTGCAACATATGTATGAATCATGCTAGGTTGCTGTCAAGTGTGACGCAACGGATTGTATGGATATTGTACAAATATTGTATATATTATAATATAATGCTTCTTCAGCGGGGATCCCCCCTTTTAAAAAAGAAAATACTTGGGCCTTGAGCCTTGATGCTTTTAAATGAACTTTTCTACATGAAACCCGAGAATTGAAAATTGCTTGCAATGAGCTTTTTTCTTTTAAAGAATTTTCCAAAAAATTAAAAACCTCCCATTGACAAATAAAAAAATTAAAAACCTCCCATTGACAAATGAGTTGCTCCTTGACCTGAATTAATTCCTGAATTAATACCGTGAGTGAGACTTCAAGACGCCGTATTTGAATAAAAATAAGTAAATTTGCCCACATTAGAACCCAAGTGTCTGAAATTCTTCATCATTTCCCTGGAAAGATTAGGATACAACATCTGGCTCCAACTGGGGATAATGCTTTGCTTGCAAAGTGCTGAGAATTGTAGACCAATAGCCTCTGTTGGGCATGGAGTCAAAATATGAAAAATATGAAATATAAAATCTCCCCAAAACCTGATCCAATTTGGACTACTTCCTTTATTCTTAAACTGAAACATTGAACTAGAAATATTGCAACTGAAAATAAAATGCTCACTGATTGAGCTTATTTATGTACAAGTCCTACCTATAACATGGGTGAATTCACTCAAGTGAAATCCACCTTATAGTGGTACCAAGTTGGCATTTGAATGCTGGATCTAATGCCATTAGACTCTTTGAATTCAGAAATTGAAATAGGCAAGCACCATATAAAATATTCAAATGAAAGATTTTGCACATACCCCAAAATTGAAATTTGTGGTTGACCAAGGAAAAATTCCATATAATCATCTATTGGATCATAAAATGGATAAAATAAATTTGCAGCTACCTCTCTTTCTTGAATGATCCGCTGACATAATTATTTTTGTACAGGGCAACTACATCCATTGCTTGGCTCTTCAACTTTGGGTCTTTTATGAAATTTAAATGGTAGCTCCAAGCTCTTCCTTGAGACAATATATGATTTATCATAAAACTTAGGAACTTCCCTACATACCCTAGGCTTTGTAGAAACTGTGTTTTCTCCAATGCACTTTTGAGAATCTTCTTGAACAACATCCTTTCCATTCATACTCATGACAACCTTCTTTACTCTAGAAAATGGCTGTCCAAAAATGTTTGCTTGTTGGTTTTCATATTGGAATTTGCCTGGGAATGAATTTGCTTGGGGAATAGCATCCAAATCTTTATCACAGTCATAAGAGTCATAAACAAGGGCATCTTCAAAGTCTACAAAATAAAACTTACGAGGATTTATTTGCAGTTGGATTGTTTCCTTATCCACTAGGCCAAAAGAATTAGAAAATATGTACTTTTCATCAGTAAGGTTAGAGGGTTGTTCCATGTTTCATTTTCAACAAATACTGATATTTGTATTTGAACTAGTAGCAACATTTTCTTCCTCAAAACAATGATTTAACTGTTTCCTTTTAAACATATACTGATACTTGTATTTGAACTAGTAGCAACATTTTCTTCCTCAATGCAGTGATGTAACTCTTCCATTTCAGAAACAAGAAAATCATTTCTTGATTTATAGTCACCTCCATACTCCATATGTTAGGGTCCAACCCTAACCCCTTTATTTATGTAATTAGCCCAATGGGCTGAGTCAACGTCATAGTTAGTTAGAGAATCAATAAATCCCGTATTAATAAAGCTAAGTGGTTGACCCACATTAAAGAAAAGGGACCACAATATTTGTAAATGGGCCATAGTTAAGAAATAAAGTGGTTAACTTGTGTTATGCAAGGGGCCACTAGTAGTTAGGGTTTTGGAGGTAATTTAGCTATAAATAGTCTTAGTTAGTAAGGGAAAGATCATAGAACCTTATTGTAATTGAGATCTACTCTGTTGGAGGTTGCCCCCTCGAAGAGGCAAGTGAACATTGAATCTATATCTGAATAATAAAATACTTTGCAATTTTTCTCATTTCATGTGATAATTCTGTGTTTTGGGCTATATTTCTTTGTATTTCTGGTATTCTAGATTCTCGTAGGTCAAGAGCATAAAAAGTGGTATCAGAGCACTTTCCAAGGCTAGTTGCACCTCCAATTTTCGTAGATTTTTTTTAGGCTAGTGACTTGTTCCGACACCTTGAAGCCACAGGATTTGTCATTGAGCGCATAAACCTGTGGATTTGGGGAGGAATGCACACATGAACTACAAGAGGTGGTCATGCTTATTGGACTCCCTTGTAACCCCTGTGGGTACCCCTTCGAGTAGCAGTACATTAGATAGAAACACACACATAATGCACTTCCACATGCCCTTGGGCATATCAGAAGCCCCCTAGGTTCACATGAAACCTAACATTAGATAAGCTGTCGATCATCTTGCTGCTACAATACAATGAGAGTAACACTCGGGGAGATTACTCACACGTATGATAGGGTAGTTGAGTAGTACAGCTAAGGGTACAACCAATCCTCCTTAGTTAGTGTCTTGAAAGATTGGGCCGAGTAATACTGTTGGACCCCTGTGTATATTGATATTTGTAGCACCTAACACTCCTTTGTGACCATAGTTCCATCTGCTATCTGAAGATCACCCTCTACCTTATATTCCATATCAGATCCAATAATTGGAGTTCTTTCGCAGTCCTTTAACTCAGATTCTGCAGTTGGGGTTTTCACAGTGCCGATATGACTCTTGTGCAGTGAGGGCTTTGGCTGCTATAGTCCAGATTAGATTGTCGCAGTGCATTCAACAATATCAAGACCTTGGGATTTCTATTACTATAGTCCAGGCCAGATTTTCGTAGGACATTAGGCAGGATCAAGCTTTCTAGAATTCG
>APFE031471825.1:80134-106930 GCA_000404065.3 Pinus taeda
CCAACTGCCTAATGTCCACCCATATTGATATCCTTTTTCCCAAAAGAATGAAATTGAAAAAATCATAAAGGAACTCCTCGAAGCTGGTGTTATTTTTCCCAACATCAATGCTTATTCATATCCAGTGGCCATGGTTCTAAATAAAGATGGAGAATGGGGCATGTGTCCTGAATTTCAGGCCCTCAACAAGCTCACTATCAAGGACAAATTTCCTATTCCAGTTGTTGATGATCTTCTTGAGGAACTGCATGGTGCTCAATTCTTTACCAAGCTAGACCCCCGCTTGGGCTATCACCAAATATGCATGAAGGAAGTAGACATTACCAAGACTTCCTTTCAAACTCATGAAGGCCATTATGAATTCTTGGTCATTCCATTTGGTCTCTGTAATGCTCCATCTACTTTTCAAAGCCTCATGAACCACCTGTTGAAACCATATCTCCATAAATTTGTCCTGGTCTTCTTTGATGACATTCTTATCTATAACATAACCTGGGACAAACATCTTTAGCATGTAGACCAGATATTACAACTGCTCCACGATCACAAATTCTTTGTCAAATAATCCAAGTGCTCTTTTGGCATGGAAGAGGTCAGGTATTTGGGACATATTGTGGGCCATGAAGGAGTGATGGTTGATTCGAAAAAGATTCAGGCAATGCAAGATTGGCCCCAACCAAAAACTTTGAAGGGTTTGAGGGATTCTTGGATCTCACTGGCTATTATCACAAATTTGTTCGCAATTATGGTCACCTTGCTAGACCCCTCACTAATATTCTTAAGAGAAATACATTTCTCTGGAATGATGCAACTCAACAGGCCTTTATAGCTCTCAAACAGGCCATGTGATCCACTCTCATATTGGCCCTACGAGACTTCACCAAACATTTTGTGATTGAATGTGATGCTTCCTGTATCGGTATTGGCGTTGTATTAATGCATGAAGGTAGGCCATTGGATTTCACTGGCCAACAAATCAGTGGCAAACATCTGAGTCAATCTACATATGAGAAAGTAATGATGGCCATCTTACATGCAGTAGATACTTGATGACCATACTTGTTGGGGCGATGTTTCCAAATCCACATAGACCATCAAATCCTAAAATATTTTCTGGAGCAGTGTCTATCATCACCATAGCAAAATAAATGGCTTGCCAAAATGATGGGATATGACTATGAGATAATTTACAAGAAAGGGTGTGACAATGTAGTAGATGATGCTTTATCGCACCAATTTGAGTATGAGAGCACCCTCCTATCACTCTCTCTACCCATCCCAGATTGGATAGAAGAGGCTTGCAAGGAATGGTTCTTCCACCCATCTCTTTCCCAACTCATAAATATTTTGAGAAAATATCATAATTCCTTAGCTAACTACTCTTGGAAGGATGAGATTCTTCGCTACAAGGATCGAGTGGTTTTATCACTGGCATCCAACCTCAAAACCCACATCTTAGGTGAGATGTACTCATCTCTAATTGCAGGACATTCAGGCTTTTAGAAGACTTATGCTTGTGCACGTCATTCTTTCTTTTGGAATAGCATGAAAAATGTCATTCTTACTTTTGTAGCTGAATGCGATGTGTGCCAACTCCCACCTTCACATATTTCTTATATCCCTGGATGTTCAAAAGTACAGGTAGTTGATAAACTCATAAAGAGCGGTGCCATCATGATAGCTCATCTCAAAGATAATCTACATAAAGCACATAACTGAATGAAGCAACAACATACCAATATTGTTCCAAGCATGTATTTCAAGAAGGGGCTCAAGTATTCCTACTGTTAGCCTTGCTACATAACTAAGGTTTTTAAGGGCCAAAACTAAGGTTGGCTATATTGTTCATGCTCAAAGGAAAGCTCACAATGTTTATCTTCATTCTTCTCCTTTACTCTGCTTACTCTCTTTCACCCTGTTGCACCCGTTTTTCCTCTAAAGCCCAATATAAACCGTTGTTTCCTCAAGCCCCAAGAGCGAAGCTTAAACCTTCATAAAGCCATGTCCGCATAACCCCATCACCCCCTTTAAATCTCATCCGTTGACTCTTCCCGCTGATTCGACGACCCCTATCATGTCAAACAAAGTGACCCGCGTGATTAAAACCCCACCGTCCGATCATCCCCACCGCGATCGGACGACATTTGCTCTCCTCGCGTCCATAAACTGTCAGGGTGATAACACGAGATGGAAAGTGGTTTCATTTCTCCCCCGCCACCACACGTCACACACTGATTGAGATCACCCGCCGTCGTCCTTTTACCACCCATCGTCTGAAGGCAATGTGACCAAAACCGCTTACCACTTAGCCCTCTGTTGCTGCCCGATAATCCCCGCGCGCTTCTGCTGGCTGATGCCTGTTGGATCTGTCTGCCCAAGATCCAATGGCCCATGCTTGCTCCACTCTCATCTCTCCCGATACCCTCCGCTAAGCGATCCCCGCCGTCTATTCTCTTGATCCGACAACTGATCTTTCCCATTCATCCGACCCGCCTATTCGCCATGCAGTACACGTCCATGAACTATTCTGTGCACCCGAAGGACGAAGGTGATCATTTTTCAAGTACTGTTGGCAATTTCTCCTCAACAACCATATTTAACCAACAGTATGGCCAAGGAGGAAAAGGACGAAGCACGAACAGATAGCTGCATTAAGCAGTTATGGGTCCTCATTGATACAAGCAATCCAGCCGCCCAAGAGGACAACCGAGCACCTGGAAGGATCAGATTCATCCACTGAAGCAAGCAAATGCACCAGAGACTCCATCAGCAACTAAATTCGGTTGGTGGTCAATTATGACCCCTCCATACTTGGAATGGCTGAGTGCCTTTGTAATGAAACTCTATATATACCCACAAACAAGATGTAATCAAGGTTGATGGTTGATGTTTTGATGTAAGGTTCAACTTCTGGAGACTATAACTACTGTGATACTTGTAGTCTCTCGTCTTCATTTTCAGCTAATACAAGCTTCTTTTGCTGTTAATTTCTCACTTTCCATTTATCTTCTTTTCCAAGCTTTGCTTGATATGCTGCTTTCCTGAACTCTTGATGTTTAGCATTAGAGTAGTTGTCATCCTATCTCTGTGTTAAAATCTTATATGTAGCAGTGAATGAGTTACTCAGGTTTCTTTTCACCTAATTCCAGAGAGCTGTCATCCTGTCTGTACATTAGGTAATTAGATTTGCAGACTTCTTTACTGGTTGCGGCTGGCCATCACATGGTTGTGTGCATCTGTTGGTGTAGTCAGTATTATCCATATCCACCCGATCCTTAAATTGTGAGTAATTGGTGGTCTAAAGCCTTGTAGTCTGGGGGTTTTCACACATGTCTGGAGTTAAGCATAGTAGAAGTGGTTATCTGGCTTGAACAAGCATCATCCCTTCCATTCATCCATTTGCAATAATAAGTTGAATTTTTATGTTCCCGAGCATCTCCAAGCTACAACCTAGGAGAGTTTCTTGGGGTGATAACATTAATTGGCACCGTTGCTGGGGAGAGGAGATTGAAGCTCAACTTCCCTAGGAGAACGACACAGTTCTTGCTTTGATGATAGACAAAGTTTGGACACATTTCTGGTTGTAATTATCTATCTGGCGACTCTACTGGAGAACCAACCTAGTGGCGACTCCACATTACAGTCCTGGCTCAGTTTGTGAAGCATACTCGGAGAAATCCTCAGAAATCACCAGCTGACCTAGTGCCTGACCATGAGAAGATTGTCAAGCAGAGGAAAACCTCACAGAAAGGAGCATCAGGATCAGGTAAGCTTAAGAAATCTTATGCATCTCTGCAAGAGAAGGTTATAGCCGAGAGTGTATAGTTTGAAGGTATAGAGCCTAACATTGTTAGTGAACAAATATCCTCAGAGATTCATAAAGCTCCTTGTTTATCCAGTTCCCCTTTGGATCTCAGTCGAATGAAAACCTCCCATACATTCCATCATATTCCTTTCCTCGTCATCTATTTCATTGCTTCCTACCATTCTGTCTGCCAGTATCCTTCCACCTATCCCAGTCATGGTGGGCCAACAAGCTCCCACAAAGATGGAAAGAATTATAGCTGCTAGGTATGGACCCCTGGTCCTGCTTGTTCCTTTGAATGCCATGCCTGCAGGAGAATACCAGAAATACATGCCTAAATTCATTGGTACAGAGGGAGTGACAGCCGAAGAACACCTAAAGTCTTTTTATAGCTATGCTGATAACCTAGATATCAGTGAGGATGATGTGTGGATGAGAGTTTTCGTCCAAAGCTTTGATGGAGAAGCTAGAAAATGGTTCAGAGAACTGGCCCCTAGGTTTATAGCTGACATTGAAGCATTAGACGATATATTTTTGAAGCATTGAGGAGATAAAAAAGACCTGCTGTATTACCATACTGAGTTTGGAAACCTCAAGAGGGAAAATGGGGAATCATTGCCTGAGTTCAGTAAAAGATTCAATCGTATGTATAGTAAAATACTAGCTGAAGTAAAGCCTACCCCCACCTCTACCAAACTCACTTATGCCAATGCTTTTGACTCTGATTTCTGCCTGTTATTGAGAGAAAGAAGATGTGCCACTCTAGCTGAAATGTAAGATGCAACCCTAGAGGTGGAATCTAATATTATGGCTACAAAAAAGCTCAAAAGTCATGCTGATAGAAGGAGGTAGAGAGGTGAGGCTTCTTCTTTCTCTGCTTCATCCTCAGAACCTAAGTTAGACAAAATGACTAAAATGATAGAGTCATTGGTTGCTGAGATATCTAAGCTCAAGATTGAGCAAAGTTCAGGGAAGGCAAGGCTTCCAAACACATTTTCTCCAAGAACTCCAAATCCATTCAGAAGAGAAAATGAACAATTGCAAATCATTCAGAGGGGTAAAGGAGCTGGTGAAGAACAAAGGGTTAAGGCTCCTTTCCAAAACGTGGTCATGGAAGAGGAGCAGTTTGAAGAAGAGGATGCAATTCATTGCATGGAAGATAAGGGCAGTGCTACCTTCTTGACATTGGCTGCCTATGAGGAATCGTTACTCCAGGACCAAACCAGTCAAGAATGGGACAGAGAGGCCTTTTTGTAGACTGGTGAACAACAAAGATATAATCTGAGGTCAAGAACAAACAATGTCAAGGAGAATCCTGCCCAAAGAGCTGCTGTCCCAGCAGAGCAAGAAAATATCAGACATAAAATACCAACAGCTGATCTAGTCATCCTCAAAGCACCAACTCAAGAGGTAAGAGGTCCTGACAAGTCCCTTGCCCCTTTTAGCTTTGAATTAGAAGTCCAGAAGTTAAAAATCTATGTGCCTATGGTAGAACTTGCAAAGAGTGAAGTTTTTAGAAAGCCTATCCTTGATGCTCTTGAGCTGAAAGCTTCACAAGCCTCCAATGACTACGTCAATTTGCAAGATGATAAGCTTGCAGTTGTGCTTAGCCCAATGACTGAACCTGCTGATGATAATTCTCCATCATTTTATGTCTTCCTTGACCATTCATGACAAAATTCTCCACAATTTCCTGTTAGACACAGGGGCTAGCCACAATCTGATGCCCAAAGCTGTCACGGAAGAGTTAGGCCTTGATATCACCAGACCATATCATGATTTATTCTTGTTTGATTCAAGAAAGGTCAAATGTCTGGGATTAGTCAAATATTTTGCTATTACCCTAACTCAGCTTCCCATGAAAAGCACAATGATGGACATTGTGGTAGCAGATGTCCCTCCCAAGTTTGGCATGCTGTTGTCCAGAGGATGGATTAAGAGACTAGGTGGGACATTACAAAATGACCTATCTTATGCCACTGTCCCAGTCTTTGGAGGAGAAAGCAGGAGATTGTATAGAGAGGCACAGCTGGCCTACATCATCAGTGATGAGAAGAACCCTTCGAATCATCCTATATATGTTGTGGACACTGACTTTGGAGCATGTATTCTCCAAATAAAAGAATCCCAGAAGGCCTCATTGTAGCTTAAGAAGCCGATAGTCCAGGTCAAGGGAGAGCAAGGAAGTCAGGTTTGGGAAATGTTTTTTGATGGAGCATGTTCAAAGGAAACCGCAGGAGCAGGGGTGGTGCTAATATCTCCAGAGCAAGAAAGCACACATTGGTCCTTTAAGATGGCTTTCCAAGTCACCAAAAATATAGCAGAGTATGAGGCTCTGATATTGGGCCTTCACGCAGCTAAAGACAGAGGAATCAGGAGCATAAAGGTGTTTGGAGATGCTGATCTTATCATTCAGCAAGTAAACAAAACATTTCAAGCAAAGAACCCAAGGCTGAAAGCATATAGAGATGAGGTATGGAGACTCAGAGATTCTTTTGATAATTTTTGTATCTCATATATCCCTAGAGAAAAAATTCAGCGTGCCAACTCACTTGCTGTGTCTGCTAGTATGTTTATCCCTCCAATGCCTCCCAGACTATTTTATGAGGTTCAGATGAGATATAGACCATCCTTGCCTGATAATATCCAGCATTGGAAAGTTTTTGAGGATGATGATGAAGTGAATAGGTTTTTGCAAGTCATTGATGAATTCTCTGAAATGAAAATTGACCAAGAGAATGAAGCCATGGAAGAAAGTCCCCAGTCCCAGCTTAGAAACAAAATTGGCAAAGATAGCATTGTCCAACTGCCCAGCAATCAGATACCTAAAGGTCTAATTCCCTTAGAAAGGCTGTTTGACCATAATGATGTGCCTTATAAGGTTGCCCCAAAATAAGACCAATCTGCAGTCTGTAAGCATAACATAGGGAGTCTACACCATCCAAGGTATATAAGTCTGTCCTCCCATCTATCTGCTTCCCAAAGTTCTAAATACTACAATTTAATGAAGCAATTTGCTGATGTTTTTGCCTAGGAATATAGTGACCTGAAAACATATGACAAGAAGATCATTCACCATAAAATCCCTTTAGAAAAAGACACCATCCCTTTTAAGCAGAAGCTGAAGCCCATAAATCCCTTGCTCCTTCCTCTAATTGAAAAGGAAATCAGGAAGTTACTGGTTGCCAAAATCATAGTCCCTCTCAGATATTCAAAATGGGTAGCCAACTTGGTGGTGGTGAGGAAGAAAAGTGGAGAAATCAGGCTTTGTGTTGATTTCAGAAACTTAAACAAATGCTCTAAGAAAGACAATTATCCTCTACCCAAGATGGAGCATTTGCTACAAAAGGTCTCAGGAGCCAAAATGATGTCTTTCCTGGATGGATTTTCAGGATATAACCAGGTTGTTGTACATCCAGATGATCAAGAGAAGATTGCATTCACCACTCCTTGGGGCAATTTTACGTATTCCAAGATGCCTTTTGGATTGATGAATGCTGGAGCCACCTTTCAGAGAGTTATGGATATAACATTTGTGGGAGAGAAGGGTAAGTTTGTCCTTATCTACCTAGATGATATAACAGTGTACTCCAACAACCATCATGACCATTTGCATCATTTGAAGAAAGTGTTTTTGAAGTGCAGAAGGTTTGGAATCTCAGTCAATCCTAAGAAGTCACAATTTGCTTTAGAAGAAGGCAAATTGTTAGGACATGTGGTTTCTGCTGCAGGTGTCAGAATTGACCCAGAAAGAGTAAGAGCAATACAGACTTTGTCTGTTCCGAGGTCAAAGAAGGATATCCAGTCCTTTTTGGGCAAGATAAATTTTGTCAGGAGGTTTATCCCAAATTTTGCAGAACTTGTAAAACACATCACCTCCATGTTGAAAAAGGGGTAGAAATCAAATGGACGGATGCAACAAGAAGATTCTTTGAATCCATTAAGAAAGCTATTATGGAAGCTCCTACTTTAATCAGCCCAGATTACAACAAGGATTTCCATATATTTTCGTTTGCCTCAGATGACACCCTTGCAGCAGTTTTATTGCAAGTAGAATAGGAAGGTTTAGGGCACCCAGTGGCATTTTTCAGCAAAACATTACGGGATGCTGAGCTGAAGTATGATATCATCGAAAAACATGCATATGCTCTTATCAAATCTTTGAAAGCCCTCAAAATTTACATTCTGCATTCCAAGGTAATTACATATGTGCCCTCTGCTTCAGTAAAAGGTGTCCTAACGCAACCAAATGTTGATGGAAGAAGGGCCAAATGGATTGCAAAACTGATTGAATTCAACATAGAGTTGAAGCCCACCAAACATGTCAAAGGTCAAGGCCTTGCCAGATTAATGGCTAAAGAAAATTGCAGGATACTGGGCATAAATTTCATAAGCACAATTTCAGAGAATGGCGAGACAGAAGAAAAAGCAGTTGAACCAAAGCAAAATCAGTCATTGGCAGAAAATATAGCTTCTTGTGAATGGTACTCAGCAATAGCTCAATTCTTGCTGAAGCTAGAAGTTCCTCCAGGCCTTAGTCCAAGCCAAGCCAGAACTATTAAACTCGGGGCATCAAAATACTGCATTCATGAAAATCTGCTCTATTGGAGGAACCCCTCTGGAATTCTTTTGAGGTGTCTGGACAAGGAACAATCCATTAAAATCATGCAACAATTTCATTCCAGCATGTGTGGAGGAAACCACTATTGGAAAACTACAGCCCACAAGATCCTCAGAGTTGGATACTATTGGCCCACCTTATTTTCTGATGTCTTTTCATTTGTTAAATCTTGTGACAGGTGCCAAAGATTTGAAGGAAAGCAGCAATTGAAGTCCCTGCCCTTAAAACCCATACATGCTAGTGGCCCTTTTCAGCAGTGGGGCTTGGATTTCATTGGAGAAATCAATCCACATTCTAGTGGTCAACACAGATTGATCTTAGTAGCCACAGATTACTTCACTAAATGGATTGAAGCAATCCCTACAAGAAAGGCTGATCATCATGTGGTCATGAGGTTCTTGATAGAGAATATCTTCACTAGATTCAGTTGTCCATAGAAATTAGTTACAAACAATGCAGCAGCTTTCAGGGCAAAAGAATTGGTGGGCATGTGTGACTCAATGGGCATTAAACTGGTGCATTCCACCTCATACTACCCTCAAGGAAATGGTCTAGCAGAATCCTCCAACAAGAGCCTGATAAGGATAATTAAAAAGCTGTTGGAAGACAACAAAAAGAACTGGGATTCTAAGCTCAAATATGCACTGTGGGCTGATAACCAAGAAATCCACAGGGAATTCTCCTTTCAAGCTGGTATATGGCCTTGAGGCTGTATTCCCAATTCAGTTAACCCTCCCTGTGGCAAAGTTCTTACAAGAAGAGAAGAATGAGGAAGAGGACATGGCACAGAGAATCACTGATTTAGCAGAGGCACATCAAATTAGAGAACAGCTGGTTGAGAGGTCTATAGCACATCAAAGGAAGATCAAGGAAGTTTTTGACAAGAGGATAAAAACTGATAATTTTCAGGTTGGAGGCTTAGTTCTTAAGTGGGATGCACTGAAAGAGAAGAAATGCAACCATGGGAAGTTTGATGCTTTGTGGACGGGGCCTTTTATCATTTCTCAGATCCAAGGGAACAATACTTTCATACTGCAAAGTATGGAAGGGGAGACAGTTTTTGATGGCCCAGTTAATGGGCGATTTTTGAAAGTTTATGTTGTTTAAGGTCTTTCACCTTAAAGTTGTAAATATGTTATTTTATCAGTTTTAGTGTAGACTCAGTTAGACTCCATGCCCAACGAAACACTAGGAAATTTTGCTGATTTGGTTTTCGCAGGAAAGGCAATGATCTGCAGTTCTTGAGACCTCACAGGGAGGATCTCATCCCCAGAAGGAGCCAGTGTTAGCCTTGGTACATAACTAAGGTTTTTGAGGGCCGAAACTAAGCTTGGTTATATTGTTCATGCTCAAAGGAAAGCTCACAACGATAATCTTCATTCTTCTCCTTTACTCCGCTTACTCTCTTTCACCCTGCTGCCCCTGTTTTTCCTCTAAAGCCCAATATAAACCCTTGTTTCCTCAAGCCCCGAGAGCGAAGCTTAAACATTCATAAAGTCGTGTATGCATAACCTCATCACCCCCTTTAAATCTCAACCATTGACTCTTCTCGCTGATCCGACGGCCCCTATCATGTCAAACAAAGTGACCCGCGTAATTAAAACCCCACTATCCGATCATCCACGCCGCGATCGGACGACGTTCTCTCTCCTTGCACCCATAAAATGTTAGGGCGATAACATGCAATGGAAAGTGGTTTCATCTCTCCCCCGCCACCGTGCGTCACACGCTGATTGAGATCGCCCGCCATCATCCTTTTACCACCCAGCGTCTGAAGGCGGTGCGACCAAAACCACTTATCGCTTAGCCCTCTGTTGCCACTCGATAATCCCCGCACGCTTCCACCGGCCGATGATCGTTGGATCTGTCCACTCGAGATCCAATGGCCCATGCTTGCCCCACTCCCATCTCTCCCAATACCCTCTGGTATGTGATCCCCGCCATCTATTCTCTTGATTCAACGACTGATCTTTCCCATTCATTCGACCCGCCTATTCGCCATGCAGTACACGTCCATGAACTGTTCCATGCACCTGAAGGACGAAGGTGGCAAGTTTTAAGTACTGTTGGTAGTCGCTCCTCAACAACCATATTTAACCAATAGTATGGCCAAGGAGGAAAAGGACGAAGCGTGAACAGATAGCTGCATTAAGCAGTTATGGGTCCTCATTGATACAAGCAATCCAACTGCTCGAGAGGACAACAAAGCACCTGGAAGGATCAGATTCATCCACTGAAGCAAGCAAACGCACCAGAGACTCCATCACGCAACTAAATGCAGTTGGTGGTCAATTATGACCCCTCCATACCTGGAATGGCCGAGTGCCTTTGTAATGAAACTCTATATATACCCACAAACAAGATGTAATCAGGGTTGATGGTTGATGTTTTGATGTAAGGTTCAACTTCTGGAGAATGTAACTATTGTGATACTTGTAGCGTCTTGTCTTCATTTTTAACTAATACAAGCTTCTTTTGCTGTTAATTGCTCACTTTCCATTTATCTTCTTTTCCAAGCTATGCTTGATATGCTGCTTTCCTGAACTCTTGATGTTTAGCATTAGAGTAGCTATCATCCTATCTCTGTGTTAAAATCTTGTATGTAGCAATGAATGAGTTACTCAGGTTTCTTTTCACCTAATGCTAGAGAGTTGTCATCCTATCTGTACATTAGGGAATTAGATTTTCATAATTCTTTACTAGTTGCAGCAGGCCATCACATGGTTGTGTGCATTTGTTAGTGTAGTCAGTGTTCTCCATATCCACCCAATCCTTAAACTGTGAGTAGTTCGTGGTCTAAAGCCTTGTAGTCTGGAGGTGTTCATGCATGTCTGGAGTTAAGCATAGTAGAAGTGGTTATCTGGATTGAACAAGCATCATCCCCTCCATTCATCCATTTGCAATAATAAGTTGAATTTGTATGTTCCCGAGCATCTCTGAGCTACAACCTAGGAGAGTTTCTTGGGGTGATAACACCTACGACTCCAACCATATAAGAAAAATCCCTCAATGAAAAGGGATGCCAAAAACTAGCACCAAAATTCTATGGACCTTATCAAATACTTCAGCGCATAGGAGCCATCACCTACAAACTAGCCTTGCCATCTACTCCAAAAATCCATTCGGTGCTCCAAGTATCATGCCTCAAGAAAGTGGTGGGTAGCAATTTCAGAGCTCAAACAAGTCTACCTGAATTAGATGAGGAAGGCTCACTTTGGCTTCGACCACAATAGGTCCTCGATACTCGTGAAAGACCTCTCCGTGGCCGCATGATCAAGGAAGTCCTCATCAAGTGGAAAAACACCTCTCCAGAAGAGGCGACCTGGGAACCAACCACCATTATTCAACAATTTCCACAACTTCAACCTTGAGGACAAGGATGCTTTTGATGTGGGAGGGCATGTTAGGGTCTAACCCTAACCCCTTGTTGTAGCGGCTACAACCACCCTCCAAAATTTTGGCTCGCATGAAAATTCTGGAGCCTACCTTTGATCTTGCGATTGATCGTCCTTGGTCACTTGTTGGTAAGCTAATGATCTCAAGCTTCCCCTCCTTGATCTTAAGAGTCGTTCATGTTCTTATCTTTATGGACCATGTGTCATCTTTGGGCATATGGATTGTTGTTTTTCATGCAAAGGGAATGTTGTTTTGCTTCAAGGGATATCTTGTACGTATGAGTTGTTTTCATTACATAGACATGTTTCACACTCACTTCACACGCTCTTGTCACGAAGGTTGTTGCATCAATAAAAGTACGTTTTATACATTCTGGATGGTCTACATTGTATCACTAAGTGTTCTTGTGTGATCATAGTCAACTCCTATAACTGTTTAAACCTATTTCATTGATCTCACACTTAGCCAATTTTCCAAGCAACCTAGTCTCATCCAACTTCCCAGAACTGTGCACTTTGCTTTTGCAAACCTCAAGCTTTCTCTCTTGCATACTGGAAAATTGAAGTGTGCAGAGACCCCAACCTCCATTTTCATCCAAAACTATGCAATGGTTTCCTCTAGTGTCCTTCCCCCAACCAGAATCCATTGTCTCCAAAAGATGTGCAATATTTCCCCTCAGCTGCTTAGTCTACCTTGCAACCTAAAAATGTCCAGATGTGTCCTTTTAGAACCCATCACGTAGTAGTGCCTTGCATCCAAAAACTGCGCAGTATTTCCTCTCAGCCTGCACTGCACTCATAAACTACGTAGAGGTGTCCTCCCAGGACCCCATACAACAACAGTGTCCTGTGGCTTAAAACTGCACAGTGTTTTCCGAGCTACCCTATTTGTCTTGCATTCAAAAAATATGTAGATAGGCCTCCTAGGGCCTCATCTTGGCAACATTCACTGCCTACTGAAACTAAGTGATATATCTCTTAGTGACTAGAAGAAAAGGTGAGATGCTAAGATCACCCCCAAGGAGTTGAGGAGAAGGACCAAGAGACTAAGTGATGGAAAAATATCAGTACTACATGAAAACGTCGTTGGATGCATGATCATCTCGAGGGTAAGTATGGCAAGTAAATAACACCTTTCGAAGTACATCTCTTAGTTGAGTTTGCAGGATTGCTTGTCATTGTCATATCGTCATGTAGCAACATGCATGTGGGAAAACACAAAATTCATTTCATGCGTTTCCTCTACATGTCTTGCTTCCTTTTTTCTAGTTTGACCAATTGTCGTCTTTAGCATGTTAATTTCTATGTTATGCTTGCAACCTTGTTTTTGTGATATCGAAGTTTTGTCTTTGTGTGCATGAGTTGTTTCGACTATGTAAACACCTTTCACACTCACACACAATGTTGTAAGCACTATAATGCAAGTGTCGTCATGGTCATCCGAAGGTCTATCCCAAGTGTCACACTTGTCGCTTTCACCATTAGATAGTCCCACAGAGGGTCATGCTGAGCATATGTTGTCTTGTCTGTTTGAGGTGTCTTGTCGTCAAGTCATTCTGAGTGTGTGTTTGCAAGGTCATGTATACACAAGTTCACTTTCTCACACACTTAGCCATTTTTATGAATATCTCTCGACTAAACCACCCTCCATCAACCATATCTCCACTGAGTTGCACTCTGCAGCCTCAACCCTCAGTGGCCTTGCACTGTTGCCCAGAACTGCACAGAGCTCTAGGCTGTCCTCCAAGCAGTTTGCAATGTGCAGTTCCGGAATCAAGCCAGTTGAGTGTCATCCAAAACAGTGGAGAAGTTTCCAAAGAATCCATTTCAGTCCGTGCTTCCCGCAATCCTATCGATCAAGCCTCCCGCTGGTCAACCAGAAATTTGACATGAACTGTGATCCACGACTGCACTCATCTCCAAAACTGCATTGTAGCTATCCAACCTACTTACCAACACTACCAACAGAAACTGTGCAAACATGAGGGGTAGGCACCTGTTGCCTGTCACTACACTGTCCCAAGAAATTGCGCAGTTCTACTAGGCAGTCCCCCTGCTTCCCTGCTCTCCACTCCTCCTGAAAACTGTGTAGTTTTCATTGACAATCCACCTGCTACCTGACACTCCGTTCAACCCAGAAAACATGCAGTCATGTCTTCATTAGGGGAATGTTGAGGTCTAAAATGGGCCTCCTAAGGAAATTATAGAATAATAGAGGAAATAATAAAATAAGATTAGATTACATCATCAAATTTTAGAGGGGAAAAAGGAAAAACTATTTTTTCAATTCGTATTTTAAACTTATCTCCCTATGGGTTTACTCAAATTTCGAGTGGAAACACTCGTTGGATGTAGAATTTGATTCACCATCCAAGGAGTACCCATGTTGCATACTTTCTATGGACCTTGCTACACGGAAAATTAGAAATACATGAAAAATGTGATTGTTATCACGTTTTTTCATGTATTTCTCATTTTTCATGTAGCAGGGTCCATTGAAAGTATGAAACATGGGTACTCCTTGGATGAAGAATTAAAATTTTCATCCAATGAGTACCTTCACTCGAAATTTGAGTAAAACCTTAGGGAGATAAGTTGAAAATAGGAGTTGAAAAAGTAGTTTTATTATTTTATTATTTTTTAATATTTTTACTTTTTTACTCCAAAAATGGTGAATCATCCCCCATGGTTGACATCATCATCTTGAATCCTATGTGTTCTTATAAATTTTATTTTGGTTGTACATTTTTCTTGGGAGGCCCATTTTAGACCTCAAAATTCCCCTAATGGCTTGACTGCCTCCCATAACTACGTAGTTCTGACCAGTAAGCTTCCACAGCCCGATGCTAGCCTCTTCCAGGAAACTACGCAGATTTCACTGCTAGTGCTCTTGCAGCCTGATCTCGACCTACTCTAGAAAATTGTGTAGTTTTCGCTGCCAGTGCTCCCTGCTGCCTGCACTGCCTTCCCAGAAAAACTACACAATTTTGCCTCCCAAATGAGCCATCACCTGTAGATGCCACTGTTGTACTAGACTGCTTAACCCAACCTCCAGGTGACCTATGTGGATTTTTTCTTGATAGTGTCTCGGAGCCTCACATCCTAGCCTAACATGTTCTCTGCACTGTTTCAGAGCCTTGTCCTCTCTCCTGGTAACCTGCATTCGAAAACAAAAGACAATGCATCATGGTAGACTAGGAGATTTCTAGATTTGATGTCATCTCATCATGAGTGATTGTAGAAAAAGGTACATGGATAATACATGGCGCTACGATGAATGCGATGAACAAGGAGCGCATGCTAGAAGACTTGCTCGCGGTTGGACGAATACACGATGCATACCAAGTAGAAAGTGAAGGAGACACATGCACATGCATGGACCATCAAGCGAACACTAAGACCATCAAATACCCCACATGATTCATCATGTAGAGGTGACGATATGATACATCAAGAGCACACTAATCACTCAACAACACAACAACTTGACACGAACAACACAACTAACATGTGCATACCAACAGTGTTATGAGTTGTCTCGACCACATCACTACTATGGGCCATACTTGTTGTAATCAATGTAATGTAATGTGGAAGTCAAAGAGACCCATGGATAAAGTCAAAGAGTCATGTAAATCAAACAATCATGAGGGATTCAGTCAAACAGTCACAAGGGTTAGTTTCACCCTTGACTATATATACCCCCTCATTTTTATAGCAAGGAACTTTTCACCTTGGTTCCTCCCACATAGCCTTGAGAGTCTGTAATATTTTCTTTGAGGAGCGAGAAGTGGCTCAAACGCTCCACTACTGGGGTTAGTGATATATGGTGTACAAATGTGTCTTAGAAGTTTCGTTTAATTCAGAAGCTTGTCACAAGCCAACACATTTTCACACATGTATCGTTTTCATTTTTAAGACTATTCTTTGGATGATTGTAATGCATGTTGCTTTAACTTGTACTAAGATAGTTGAACTATTTCGGTTGTTTTAGTGAATATACTGTTGGAAATGTGTTGTATAAGTTCTTATCACTGTCTCACCAATGTGGACTACTCCTCCATACACTAGACAAACTCATTCTTGTAAACTTGTTATAATGACCATTACACACATGTGGACTTGCTCCGCTGGGTGTTGTATGTGTTATTTGTTCACCTTTGTGTATGTGACTACCACATTTGTGTGGACTACTCTGCCAAAAGCTGCACAAATCCTGCTGTGTTGTGTGTCTCTACCTGAGTTGGGACTACTCTCTTTCGATTTGAGACTCACTCTCACCCTCCCCCCTCTGTAGTGAAGGAACTTGGACACAAGTTACACTAAGTGCTCACTAGGCACACGAATCTTGTTATTTGAAGATTAAGTATACCACTCTCATGTGCTGACAAGCAAGAGCTAAGGCATATATTTAAGATAATGGAAACTGGGCTATCATACCGGATGGGAATCCTACACCAAACAGTGTGAGGTCTAGCTGGGACTTCATATTGGGGAGATCCCGTGAATGTTGGTGGGTCCAGTACCGTCAAATTTCTGGCACTAGAAGGAGGGTCAGATGACAAGATGAGCCCTCATAATTTATTTTGAATCTCCTCTTATTTATCATGACTAGTCGTACAATTCGTCTTTCGAAATGTATGTCTTATGGAAAATACTTTAAAATGTCAGAGAAGCTCTGGAATGACTTGGTGGTCCCATATTTTTTTGCTATGGATGCGATATTAAATTACATATAACAGAGCATTTAAAATCCATGGAACATAATCATATAAACAAATATAAAAATACATAATCACGCATGAGATCAAGACATAGAGATTTCATTACGGAGTTCATCCAATTTGGACTACATCTCCGGGCCCTGCTCAATAATGGGGAGGCCTTCATTCATTAAATGGCATGAAAAAGAGAGAAGTACAAGAAAATCTTACATAACACCCTTATACCTCCAATCTGGAATATAGATGACAAATGGAGAGCCTAACTCTAGAGACAGCCAACACCACTCACTTCCTAGCGAAAAATTGTGTAAAATCGCCTATCCGAACACCCAATTCGGATAAGCGGGCTTTATGCACCCTCTCGAAACCTCCATGCTGCTCAACGTGAGGTCCTGACCTGCTGCTAGGATGGGTTACTCCTGTGGACAATATTCTATGCCAGTCTCCCGCCTTTCCCTGTGTGGACTGTCCATTATATAACATTGATCGGCCGACTCCTCAATTTAGGGCAGTTCCAAACAAATGACAAGTATAGAAACGAGTTTGTTTTAGGAAGAGATTCTTGGGCCCCTGAGTAGTATGGGTAAAAATCCCTATCAAATATAGAAAAACCGCTAACAAACAGTTCATAGATTGTTTTCACATTACGAGAAAATACTACAAAGAATCGACGTATTCCTGAACTTGGCAGATAACACAAAGAATCGACATTTTCAATCAGCAGACAAACCCATGCCTTTAAAACAAGCGGTCTGTGATAAATGTGGACCCGATGGGCTATTAGACCATAGTAATAATATATTAGGTCTGGGATAATCATTGCAAATTGAAATCAGTAGGACTGGGGTGGTACTCTATGCGACTTATTCCCTTTGCAAACTGCGATTGCGATATGACAAATTGCAACTTGACTTTACGATTGTGATATATCACATCACAATATGACTCTCTCTGGGGGCTGATTATTTGCATCACATCTCCTAGGGCCGATCATTGCATCGCACCTACCGGGGCCGATCCCTTAACAATGAACCTATGGCTTTTGCGATCAACGATTGCGATTTATCGCATCACAACCCTGATTTTCTTGGGGCCAATTTTCTTAACCCACGGCCTCTTCATTCCGTGAGCTGTGATATGTGGGGCCAATGGAAGCCTGCCACTTGGTGCTTCCCCATTCACTGAGAGTTATACCACATCCTTTCCTCTGCCACCTATCAAAGTCAAACTTGAATTTTGACTTGCTCTAACTTCTGCATACAAGCTTGGATTCGAGTGCCATTCACACCATTGGAATTAGGGCGATGAACACTTCAATCTCATGCTAAGCTTGGAGAGATTCTGCCACTTTGAGTTTTGAGCCTTCTCACCATGTCACTGATACCTTTTAGAGATCCCCCTGGATCCTCCTAAATAAATCCTCCCCACTAAGAGAAGATTTTGGTCCTCCAAAAGCATTATATAATCTGCATCTGCTCTGTAAATTTTCTGCATCACAAGTATCCTAACAGGTCATCCTTCCTTCTCCTTCACCTTTGTCCTTCGAAGCCATAAGCGATGAGCCCACACTTACATCTCCTACAAACTTGTAGTACAATATCTTGCAAATTACATGTTTAGATAGATGACCAAAAATGAGCCAAGCATCCCATAGTTTCCACGAGTTTATAACACATACTCTGGGGTCAAGTTTACATAAAAATGGAAACAATACTATAGCTATAAATACAAGGGCAACCATCATTGTTGCTTCAACAAGCGATGGAAAACACATCATCACTGCAACACATGATTTACAAAAATAAGGCCAAATACTATTGTTGCTTCAACAAGTGATGGAGACACATCGTCACTTTCACAGTTTAAAATGAAACACAAAATAAGTCCAAACATCATTGTTGTTGCAACAAGTGATGGAAAACACATCATCACTTTTACAGTTTAAAATGAAACACATGATTTGCAAAAATAAGTCCATGACATTCTACCACACCTAGAAGAACCATCTCTCACTTATCAAAGTGACTGGGTCGTCTCCTTGTGGTGCCTTCACTCGTCGAACAATTATTTCACCTGGTTCATGCATGAATTCTTTGTCCTTGCGACGCTTCTTTGGATGAAGCCTCCAACACGTGGCTCTTTGATGACCACCTATGTCATCAAAGAGTGTATATTTCATTAATAAGCCTTCTTCCTCCAAATCTACTTTACCTTCTTCTTGAAGTCTATGGTTAATCTCCCCATTCGAGGAAGATGATGAATAAGATGCATAAGCACCGGAAGATGCGGATAACGCATCACTCTCCTCCTCTCTTCTCTTCTCATATGCTTCATACATGATGTCCACCATTTTGGACATTCACAGGAAGGTCTCGTTCATTTCTTTATCATTCTCCATGGTTGCACACTTGGTCATTCACGCTCGTAATTCTTAACAACAACAAGATCACTTCTCTTCCTAACGAGCTTCAACATCCGCCATGTATCCTCTTCGTGATGCAATCCTTTAAGGTTTATTTATGGTTAGCGTACTCATGCAATTTGCATAAACTAAGCCTTGCTCTTATACCACTTGATCCCCTCTAATTCACGAAATGCGATATCACAATCGTAACCAAAATCCTACTGGGGGATGCTTCAGAAACACTTTGCCTTTTTCGATGGGTGATATGTGGGGCCAATGGCGGCTTGCCACTTGGCACTTCCCCATTCTATGAGAGTTCTACGATGTCCTTTCCTCTGCCACCTGTCCAAGTCAAACTTGAAATTTGACTTGCTCTAAATTCTGCATACAAGCTCGGATTCAAGTGTCGTTCGCACAGTTGGAATCAAGGTGATGAGCACTTCGATTGACGCTAATTTTGTAGAGATTCAACTTTCAAATTTTATCCTTCTTACCATGGCACTAGTACTTTTAATAGATCCACCTAGATCAATCCTCCTTGATCCTCTTGGATCACCTAGGCACTGTTCACATTCACACTTCAAAGGCACCCACTGCTATGGTGTGCCACACTTCCTGAGAAATCTATTCACTCTTTCTCTTAGTTGATTGCAGAGATAGCCTGTGCGCTAAATAATTTTGATTGTAAAGCACTCAATAAAGAAATTATGAAATTACGGAAAGCACCTAATGAATCTGTTGAAAAATTTCACACACACTTTTGTAACCTTTCATATCGATTTCCTGAAGATGAAATTGACTGGGACTTCCTTGATGGAATATTTAAGTATCTTCTTCACATATCCAAAAATCCACAATTCTTAGAATCATTCGAATACCTCCTAGCATACCTCGGTGTTAGAGCTGCCAAATCTAAGACGAACAAGGTCATTGTCACAAGTGATTGTCCATCCTCTTCTCATCAAACAACTCTAGCTCCGCAGTACGAGGTGGGAGAAGGTGCACACACATCTGTTGAACTGTCACATCCTCCCACCCCACCTGCTCTCAATGTCTTCACAGATTTGGCTTGCAAGCATGATGGTTGTCACGTGGAATTGTTCCCTCAACCTCCGTCCCCATGTTCCATTGGTCCTCTAGATTGTACTATGTTGTGTTCTCCCGTTTCGGACTCCACATCTTGTGTTCATGAGGATGAATTTGTTGACAAAGTTGGTGTTGTGCAGCCAACCTGCGCTATCATTCATGATGAGTGTGTGCGGGAATATGAAGAAGAACCTGCGGTGAAGGATGACTCCCTTCCATCTGCGCCTCATCTACACTATCTTGACATCTCTTGTGATTCTGCCACTTTTGATTTTCCCTGTGAAAACTCATCTTTGGATGTTTCTACTTTCGATCATTCATAAGACACACCAGATGTCAGCCTGTCATTACATCGCTGAGAGGACACATCTTCCTCTGAAAATCCATCCCATTTGTCATCTGTCATTTCTGAAAACACAGAGGGTGAACGTCCTTGTTTCTCATCAACACCTCTGCATGATTCATTAGATCACGAGGACGCCGACAAACATCTCGAATTTTTTGATCATGGTTGTCGTGATCTCTGTACTTCTTCATTTGATCACAATGTTTATTCACTTGCTGTTAATCTTTCGAAGTCACTGGTCTCCAATGATCTATCTATTGACGAAGTGGAAACCCCACATGCTGTTGAGGCACTTCATCTTTAGCTGATGGTTATGTCAGGCCCTCACTATCTTGAGGTTAGTTCCACTTCTAATTAGAAAATGTTTGAAATACCCAAGGCTCCTCATCACTCTTTGCTTTGGATTGAAGATCAATCTAATACATGGAGTTTACTTCCTCCACTCGAATCACATGATCCCATTGCTCATGCCTTGGAGGAATCTTACACAATGAACAAGCTTGCAAAGCATAAGCTGTCTGTCTTTCTCATGCTTGCTCGTATGTCATAGTCCAAAGAGTGTATATGTTTACCTTCTGCATGGAATACGTTCCAACACCATGGTACATCTGTAGAATGTTTGTATTGTGCATTCACTCTTTTCTTTTTTGTGGATGTTTTAGAACTTGGAGTGTGTTGGTATTTGTTGTTCTATCTTTCTTGTTCACTGGTTTACATGCATATCTTTCTTGTTTACCATGCCTTCGCCAACATGGCCAACCAATGTGCTAATGGTTGCATTGGAAATATCACTTCACGTGAGTAGGCCCATGCACTACTTAGTGTAGGAATAGGAGTAGTGTTCTCTTTCTTGCATTGCTTTGCTTCCTGGTTTGCATGTTTGATTTTCTTGCTTACTTGGTTTGGTTTTCTTGCTTTTTCTTACTTGTTTTGCTTTCACTTACTTCTAATTTTTTCATTTTGCTTTCTTTGCTTGCTCGTGTCCATAGGTTAGCCTTACATGAAACTGTGTTTGGCTCTCGAGACAAGCCAAGAAAATCTAAGAGGACTTGTACAACTATCAACAATTGGTTATCTGTTATCCTCTCCCTTTATGAAGAGCTTGTTGTCTTCATTCGATGGTGCCTTGATGTAATATATGTTCTATTTAGAGTGAGTCTTGGTGAAAATACAATACTTGCACTGTTAACTAGTACTGCCTACTCTAATAAGTTATTTTGGGTTAACCCTTTTCAGCTCGGTGAAGTAGAGTAAGGTAAGGAGGAAAACCTTAATAGGTATGTCATAGATATATATAACATACTTCTATGAAGGAACAACCTCTTTTGCTATCAATAAGTCGAGATCCCTCTTCTACCTCTGAAATACATAAGTGCCTATGCATAGTTATTTGAAAATGAAAAATGAAGAACGCAAAAGAATAGAAAGGTTTCATGTGTAGAGAGGTGATACAAGTAACTTCGCTAGGGTACTGACCAGGCTTGATAGCAGTGGAGCGATGCTTATGTTCTTGCGTGACTCTGCTGGGGTACTGTCCAGGCCTGATGGTTGGTGGGCTCCAGTATTGCAGCAATGATGCTGCAACTCCTGGGACTCCCTTCTTTACTTTTATTAACCCGGTTGTTCGTAACAAACTTGGAAGCGACGGTGCTATATGCACAAGTACTAGCTCTTGCCGCAGGCTGTCACTTGATCAACTGGCACAAGTTCACTAGGAGCTTAAGCCAACTTCTATGAACTCTTAGAAGAATATTTTAACGGTGATGGATGAAAGCTAACTCAAAAGAGGCTAGTCTACTTGCAGAAAGAAGCTAAAAGCTGAAAGGAAATGCAAACCTTAGCAAACCCTAGTTTTACCGGCTAGCCCTATTGATGTAAGAAAAGATATGAAAGTGGTGGAAATGGATGCCATTGACTCTTGGAAAGGTAAAATGAATGTGACTAAGCTACTTTTGAAGTAAAATCTGGAAAAAAAACATCTTTTTTATTTTTTATTTTTGAGTAATCTTGCAAAATTATTATGCATGTGCTTTACTATTTTTGACATTGCAGAGGTTGATTGGCAAAAGGAAATGGAGTGGGTGCTTGCAGGAGGTTGGGAAGGTGGGAAGAGGGTCTAAGGGGTCCCTAGCACCCTTCCAGAGAGTTTCACAATGATCAGATCTCGAAAAAATGCTCACTTGAACTTCTATAGGAAGTCTGCAAGGGTTCTACAGGATGTCCTACAGGATGTTCTACCGGAAGAGCCGAAAGAGGATTTTAGAGGGTTGATGGAGGAAAAACGGTGGGAAAGTGAAAATAGAGGATGGATAAGGATGTTAAGGGGTCTAGGACCTGGTGAATGAGGCTAAGGAGTGATGCAGGTGGTTGGATTTGTTCAAGGATGGAGGGAGCAATGTTGCACAAGAATGGAGAAATTAGGTCAAATTGGAAAGGTGTGGAAAATGAAGGGAAGGAATCTGGAATTAGGGGTTGGATCAGGTTGTATGATGAAGGAAGGATACGCAGGGATGTATTACAGGTGTTTTGCACACTACTTTCCAAAACTGACCGAACAAAGACTAGAAAAACCAGAGATCTAGCTATTTTGACCTAATCTGACCTAAAAACCAGAAACATGATGAACAAAAGGTGATAGAGAGGAGATCATGCAAATTAACTATGGAAAATTAATTAAGAATAGATCTAAACATGCAAGTACAACTGGTATCAACTTCTCCAACTAAAAATCTAACACTAGCAATTGCATGGAAAGGCAAAAACAATGTTTTTGTGGCAGCAAGTATGCCTTGGTCTCAGCTCATGGTCCCAAGGAGGGAGAGGTGAGATCAAGGGTTTCTTGATGGCCTTTTTGTAGATCTTTTCTGTTAACAAATTGTCAAATCAACCCGAAGCATGAAAATCTATCTTAATCATAAAAAACAACCTAAGTAACAAAGCAATATTTTATCCTAAATAACAGAAATTATTCTATGAATGCAAGGAAAACACATAAAAGTACACAGTGGGTTGGGCTCAAGCCTAAGAGCTACAGCCTCCTAAGAAAATCTCAGAGTTGGTGCAAAGTGAAATGTATCTCCATTAGTCACAAAATAACCATGTCACAAAATGTTTACAACAAGAGCTCGAAAATGAGCTGAAAGGCAGAGCAACACTAAAGTGCGAAAAATAACTTTTCAATACCTAAACTACCAAGGCTTGAAGCCTTCCTACTTATGCACCACGAGGATGTCCAACAACCCTCCTTAACTTGAGGGGCTTAGCTGCTCAAAACTGCAAGTAATCAGCCTCTTCACAAAATCTGCTTGGCTGCCCTTGGAAATCATCTTTGGTGTGCTGTTGAACTCCAAGCTGATGATGGAGAACTCAAGGAAGGGGCCATTTAGTGTAGGAGACACCCTTCCTACTAATCCTCATCCTTGTTCCCTCGTATTTGGCTGTCAACTGGCTCATCAATTCTTGACCTTGGTCCAAAAGATGTCCAAAAATTTGCAATAAGCACATATTAGACTTCATGGTCAAGTGACTATTCTCATTCATTCAATTAACATAAATATATTCAAAAGCATGCATAAACTATGAATAATGGTGGATTAATCGAGAATAATAGGCAAAATGAGCCCAATAAGTTACCCATTTTTGGGGCTCATCATCACCCCCTGCTAAATCTGTTGCTCATCCTCTGAGCAACTAATCCAGCTTATCATCTTTGATTGCTTTGACTGCCTCTCTAACATCCCAGGTTTCCAAGGTGATTTCCTCTTCTCGGTCATGACACCCTGCTTTTCTCTCTACTTCCTCCCACTGCCTGTGCTCCTCTTCTTCATTGACCCCTTCAAGCAATCCTAAAAGCAATGGAGGACCGAACTTTAAGCCGATCCAGTTGGCTTGCAGATGTTGCATTGACTGTTTATAGAGTGGTACTCTTGCTAAGGCCTCCCTCATCCTTGTTGGGGAGTGGTATTCTCTTATTTTCAGACTGTGGGATAGTGTGTACCATCTCCTTGTGCAAGAATGAATGTAGTTATCCCCCAACAGTCTTTCCATGTCCTCAAAGTGAGCAATGGCCTGAGCTTGTCTTTAAATGTAGTCTGGGAGAACTTGAGGGTTGTTGGCCAGGTGCTGATGGGCATATAATAAAGCTGAGGGATCTTATGGTTCTGCCATGATCATGAGTGGCTCACTTAGCTCTCTGTCCATAACTTTCCAAAATTTTGGTGCCCTATTTTCCTCATGGTTTAACCAAGAGGCTGTGGCCATGAGTTGCACATCTCCCAATGCAGCATTGGGGTCCCATAGATTCATGTTTGGAAGTGCCAAGTTGTGTAAATATAATTCTACTATCTTGACCTTATCTTCTGCTGAGCTACTGTCACACAAATCCATAAACTGATGGTAATTCTGAAATGGAATGGTGCCCCTTTGGGCCAAGGTGTTAATTTGAAATTGCAACCATTGATCTTTAAGGTATAAGGCATATGACTTAGCAGGTTGCCTACATTGTAAGGCTTCTACTGCCCAGCTGGCCATGTAGGCCAGTTGGTCTTCTTTCTCTTGCACCTGTTGTTTTAAAAACTATATTTCTTCTGCTACCTGTGACTCCTTCTCTTGTAGCAGATTTGTCAGCATCTCCACATCAGCTTGCAGCTTTGCCTCTCTCTGCTATTCCTCAGTTGTTTCCTTTTCTGTTGGAGGTCCTTCTTGCTGCTGCTGTTCCCCCAAAATGGATGGCCTATCTTCCTTATGACTTCCTTGTAGCTGTAGCTGCTGTTTCAGCAGCTCATTCCCCTTCTGTAGTTTGGCACTTTGACTGCTTTCCACGTGCCTCACCATGGCCAACTCTTTTCTTTATTCTTTGAGTTGTTCTTCCAGGTGGCATATGTCTGCCACACCCTTGGATTTGGAAGTCCTCATCCAAGTGTGAGTCCTAACCCATTCTTGTTCCAATGCAAAGAAGAGTGGTACAACAAACTTCTGTGGGATGATCTTCCCACTTTCTAACAGGTTGTAATATGAGCCCAAGCTAGGCTGAGGGCTTGGTTCCAGTATCTCCTTGGTATTTTCCTCTCCCTGTGATTGTTTGGCTGCCTTCTCCTCCAATTTCTCAGTCTCTTTTAACTTATCTAGAGTTTCCCGAAGAGATGTCTCAGCTTCCTGTGGAGCTGCCTTTATGTCCATCATCCTAATTCTCTCTCTCCAGGTGGAGGTTTTTGGGCTTCCTCTTTCATAGGTGATAGATATCTTTGAGGGAGACTCTTATTTTGGCTTAGTGGTTGTGTCCTCAATGACAATTGGTTCCTTTGATTGCAGCTGGGGCTTGCCCACTTTGATCCTGGTGCTTCTCCTAGATTTAAAGTACATGGAGGTTTGCCTCTTTCTCTTTCCTTTTTGTTTTGTAGTTGTGCTTAATGCAGCAAGCACAACTTTTTCCTCCCTTGCCAACGTCTCAGGTGATTTCTCCTCTTGCTGTTCTTTTTCCTTGCTTCCTGTAGAAATTTCTGTGTCCATTGTTTCTGTCTGTGTTGCTGATATCTCAGGGCTTGTCTTTCCCTTTTATTTCTGGGTTCTTGCTTTGGCTATGACAGCCTCCATTTGGGCTTTCTTGTCCTTTTCTTTTCTACTCTGCATCCTATTTTCCCTTGGTGTTTTTGTTGTCGTTTCTTCCTCTGTTTTAGGCTTAGCAATGTGGCCAATTTCTCCTTTTTCTTTCTGTTCTTCCCGTGCTTCCTCTGTTTTGATTGTTGCTTGAATGTCCTGTGTTCCCTCATCATTGTTTTTATCAATTCCTTCAGTGTGCTCCCCCTCCTCACTGCTGGATGGGGTGATTTTTTCAGCCAAAGTTCTAACGTTATCATCCTTGGACATGTTTTTGAAGATTTCCCAAGATATGGGGACAATGTAGGTGTGTAAAGCTTCTTCCACCAACAGTTTGATGAGCCCATGATGGGCCAACTGATCTGGGATCCCTTCATTTAAATTTGTACCACATTCAATTAGTGACTGAAGAAGGAAATAGGGGATGCTCAGTTTCTTGGCTGGAGGCAAGTCAATCCCATGCCTTAGTTCACACAACAGCCTGAAATGATATCCATAGATGATGCTAAACCTCCCTTCACATGTGATGTACTTCATAATTTGATAACTAACTTCACTCCAGAGAGGAGGCAAGTTCGTCCTTCTAACCCCGTTTTTGTCTTCTATAGGATGCTCCTAGGGCAAAAAAATGATTTCTTAGCAACTTGGCCCAATGACCTCTCTTCCTTGCTCCAAGGGAGCCCCAATGGTAGACCAGTAACTCCACGGATGAGTTCAGGGGTAAGTTCTAGGGTCAAACCCATAAAACTAACTGTGGCATGTGTCTTTGAATGTGGTCTCAAGGACATTAAAAACTCTTCAGTTATTTCCTCATCATAAC
>APFE031471831.1:0-10403 GCA_000404065.3 Pinus taeda
ATTAGTATGTGATTAATATACATCTATTAACGTTTATCAATCACATAATTATACTTATTTATATTCCATTAAATTACCTTGTCTAATCATAGTATTTTGAATCAACACCTTTTATCCACCATATTTTTTAATATAATTATGCTAATTTATATCCCATTAGAATACCTTCTATCGGATCAGAGTACCTTGACTCCACATCTCTCGTTCATGATCTTCTAGGGAACGAGCCACCGTATCATAAGGTGTTTGACATTCCACGATGAGCCTCCGTATCATAAGGTGTAGGGTCATTTTCTTGCTTAGCACACCAGTAGGCCATGGAATCAATTAGGTCACTTTGGTATAATAATTAATAAGAGAGATTAGGACGAAATGGAGAACAATTTAATTGTCAATGTTGTACAAATGTGGAATTATTAGACAATGTCTTCATGTTTGGTTGTGGGCGTTATTTGCAAGGATCTAACCATTCTCATAAAGCCACCTCATTGAGGTTACCACCTTTTCTCATAATTAAATGGACAAAGACGTTGCAACCTAGTCTTGTTGTGGCTTTCCAAAAGGAAGATATAGCAACCCGTGATCTCCTCAGTGCACCTCTTGAAAGTGTCCAAGTATGCATCTTTTGGCCAAGACCATGACAATCCCATGTTGGGGTAGTTGGTTAAAGTATGTGGAACATATTATATCCAACATGTCATTGGGATGAACAAAAGCATCACTTCCTTATCATGGTGGGTTGAACAAAAACATCACTTCCTTATTGATATGGGTAATGTGGTGCAAGTTGATTCTTTAAAAATACTGAAGTAGAGGTAAAGGATGTATCTTTTTGGTGTGGGGTTATGAGGTGTAAGCAAGTTGCATTATTCTCTTATTATGGGTAATTTTGGTTTTTTTAATATTTATGAGAATGTTGAAAATTGTATTTTTATGAAGATATAAAGAATAACACTTATATTTTTATGGTAAAATTTGGAATGTATTAATGATATACATAGAAATTATTAAGATATTATGTTTTTTTATTTCTTTTTACTGATTTTTAAGTATGTAGTAGTTAATATATTTATGGATTTTATTATAAGTTTATTTATTTTTAATTACAAATCAATTATTATGATAGGTGTTGATTATTTTTATGGTTATACTTATTTTTATAGTTTATAATATGATCTTATTTTTATTAGTGATTTTTGGTAAGAATTGGTAAAATTCATAGGAATTTAGTTAAATTGAGCACAACTTATCACCTTCAAATAGAGGGTTAGAGATATACATGGTTAATAAGTGTTTGGAGATTTAATTGAGGTATTTGCATCATAAAAATAGGGATAATGGGTAAAATAACTTCCTTTTCAAAATGGTGGTACAATACAATCTATCAGCAAGATGTCCTTATGACAACCTATGAAGAATTATATGGACAAAGACAGTCATCTACTTTATTCTACTTTATGGGACTTGATGTTCCTTCATCTCCAACCATACAAGTAAACCTCTTTTTAGTGGAAGAGTACTTGAAATCTTACATCTAGGTCCTACGGGCCCTCTTAGGTACTCATAATTATTATCCACGTTGACTATAAAATAGCTTTCCCTACTCACTCCAAGGTCCACCTCATTTTCCAAGTTCAATTATTGCCACCAATGATAAGGTAAAATAAGAAAATTGAGATTGATTTATCAAACTAGATGAAGTGGTTTATTTGCTTGTAGTTGGAGCCCATATTGGTCAAATGCAAGCCTAACCCGAGCCATCACATTATAGATGAAGTCTCAACGTAGTGGAAGGATATACAACCAAAAGATAACATGTGAGAACTAGTTGAAATCTTGTTGTAGTTTCCCTAACACCAATCTTAAGGATAAATTGTGTTGTTTTGGAACTAGACAACATTTTAAGGTCTCGCTCTAGACTAAGCAAAACATCAGATCTATCAAATTAGTAAGAAAGAACATTTTCATTACTTCTCCTAATTAATCTCAATATTGATAAATAATCTATATATAACATATTAAGAATGTTTTGATATTAATTCTTACTATAGAAATATATAATTAAACTACCATACCACACTTATTATATTACACAAAAATATTATATAATTTTCACAATTATGTTATAAAAAAAAACTATTTCTTATTACAATATTCATCAAATTTTTTCTAACTTTGTTTTCCCATATTAACCTTATACTAATAAATATCATAAGACATTAAAAAAGCTAAGATCTCACATTGTCAGAGCCCCTCATTGATTAGTAGATGAGGTTAATGCCAAGAAAGTGACACCATTGATGGACAACCCATCATCTGCACATAACAAACTGGTAATAAAAACATTAAAGAATACACAAATATTTGTGGAACCCAATAAGTTTTCTAGCTCATCAATGTGAACCCATTGAAAATGGTCAGATAAGTAGTGAGAGCGAGGAGTCCATTATGAGATAGTCACAGTCTTGGAATTGAAGTGCAGAGAATCACGTCGTATGATTGTTGTACAGGGAGGAATGGCATGGTTATCGAAGCCAATGAGTTGTTTTCAATGACCGTGCGATAAATTTTAATGAGACTTCTAATTCCAGTCAGTCGAACCAATCTTCCAACGACCATACAGTATTTCCGTGTTCAGTGTGTCTCTCACCAGCTCCATTTTAACACTTTCTATATATCTATATATGGTATTTAGAATATATATAGGGTATTTAGAGCTGTAGTTTAGTATGAGAGTGATGTGTAATTATTATGGTATTTAGAGTCATAGTTTAGTATGAGAGTGATGTGTAAGTATTATGGTATTTAAAGTCGTAGTTTAGTATGAGAGTGATGTGTAATTATTATGGTATCTAAAGTCCTAGTTTAATATGAGAGTGATGTGTAATTTCGTTTGTATTCAACTTTTTTCTAATAAAAATAAAACATTTTAAATAAAAAGCAATGTCTACTATGAAAAAAATAATATACATATTTAGTTAGTTTTAATTAAAAGCATTATAAAATATCGATAATCTTAACTTTACTATGATCACTCGTATTGTTTTTGATATTACGATTCAATGTGTTAAAAATATATATTCACTCTTAGTTATAAATAAAATATTAGATAATTATATGACACAATGTAATTCTATATCAACCTTAAAAATTATAAAGTAATTAGAAGTAAAAACAAAATGTGTGAGTAAAATGTTTAAACTTTGGACTTTGTATTCACATGAGGTAATATAATTTCATATCAACTTTAAAAAGAGATAAAATAATTAGAAGTAAAAGAAAATGTGAGTAAAATATTTAAACCTTATACTTCAAAAAAAAAAAACTATTTTAAGATTTATGTAATTGAAAGAAAAAAAATAATTGAAAGTTAGAAAATAAAATAAGAATTATCAAAAGTATTTCTTAATAAAAATAATATGATGGTCATTAATTAATAAAAAAGTTCAATGTGGGTCATTAATAAAATATGAAAAATTAAGTAATGTGGATGTACAATTAAAAATATATTACACACATATATATATAAACTCATCAAAAAAAAATTATGGTTAAAACATTTGAAATAGTTTCATTTCTTTACATTTCAATCATTTTTAAGATTTGTTTGGGTCAATTTTACATTTAAAATAGTTTCATTATTTTACATTTCGATCTCTTTTAAGATTTGTTTGGGTCAATTTCCCTTAAAAACCAATAAAGATTTGTGAAACTTAAAAGTTATGTACCCTATAAAGCATTAAAAGATACAAATTAAACAATGAATGATATACTCACCATAGTTTTATCTTAATTTCCACCCAAAAGTAAAAGAGCCGATATGTGTTAAAGTAGTATTTAATTGATATTTTTATTATAGATAAATTATATTGAAATATTTTATTAAACATTAAAATATCTTAATTTCCATCCAAAAGTAAAATAGATGGATATGTGTTAAATTAAGTATTAATTGATATTTTATTATAGATAAGTTATATTGAAATATTTTTAATAAATATTAATACATATAATATTTAAGTTTTATTATTTATATATTATAGATAATATGTTTATTTTTCATTTATTTAAAATATTCAAGCACAATCAAAATACTTATGTATAATTAAAAAAAAGACAATTATGACTCTAAAAATAAGAGGAATATTGTTAAAATCAATATTAATAAATAATACCTTATGTCTTCACTACGACAAATACCCTCCAAAATTTCGCTTACACTTGAATTTTCGAGCCTAATGAGGATCTTGTGATCTGTCGTTCTATGTTCACTTCATGGTATTCTAATGTTTTGCAAAGTATTAAGTCTTCTTCTAAGTGTCAAAGTAACTTGCTCACACATGTTCCATATTCGATGAATTCACATACACACATCTTTTATGCAAGCTTAGATAAGCAGTGTGTAGCTCTTGAAGGTAAGGCTTGCGCAATCAATAGTGACAGTGACTACACAATCTATAAGCATAGTGTGTTTCGTTTGATACATATCAACAATTAGTGTGCACTCTCCGTTGACAGTCTTCCTCACTTCGATTGCAATTTTACTTCAATTTCGATGAGTATTCTCAATTGTCACTCTGTGCACCTTTGTTTTTGCAAGTGTCGTTTTCATGTTCGCAACTATCATTTTTGTTTTCATTCACTTCAATAATTTCCATTTTCATGTTATCCTCGCTCTGGCATGCGTCGCTTTCACTTTCTTTAAGCCTTTGCAAGTGTCGTCTGCACTTTTCTCTTATTTTCACAAGTGTTGTCGTTTAGCATGAGAAGTGTCATACATTGTAAAAGTGGAGCTATGGTTCATTTTAAGAGGAAAAATTTGGTACCAATGGGTCCTATCTATCATGTAGACGTGTATTAGACTCATTCCCAAAGTTTTATGAACTGTCGTACTAGTGTCATCATTATCGTCGCAAAGTATATCTTAAGTGTCGCACTTTGAGGAGAATGTCACTTTGTCGTCACATTAAGTGGATAATATTGGTTCTAAGTGTTGAGTGTTTAATGTTGTGTCATCAATTTTTGAGTGTGAGATCATATTCAAGTCCAACCTTGGTTTCATCTCTACCTCACTAATCCCACACTTAGTCAAATTCCAGAAAGTCTCATGCCTGACCAACCTAACCTCACTCTGCCCCCTTGAAATATATATTGCAAATTTGCAAGCCTCAAGCATGCATCCTTGCCTCCTGGAACTGCGTAATGCATAGTTACTACCTCCAAGGACTATGCAATGCCCAAGAACTACCTATTAGCATCTAGAACTACGTAATCCTACCTCCCATCCAGTCTCCTTCTACTCATTGCGCAGTTGCAAGCAACATTTTGTGACCCTTTGTCCATGAACCGTGCAACTACGCGATCCTCTACCCCTCTCTCTATCCAAAAATACACATTGCGCAGCTACAGTGGGTAAGCCTGCCTCATTATGATCCTCAACTGTGCAGTATTGTCTCCCTATCCTCGATTGTTGCGCATTGTGTAGTTGCAAGCCTTAGTCCCTCACTCTTGTCCTCTAGAACTGTGCACTGTGCAATCCCTAAGCCTTCCTCCCTATTTAGTACTTAATTCTAGGTCAATTAGTGGTTTTCACAAAGAGAATTAGACTAGGAGATTTCTAGACTGATGTCGTCTTGTCATCAATTATTTCACTTACAGGAACTACATTTTGACATGATAGGAGGATGCTCGGAGAGGAGGAGAAAGAGAGTATGCTAGAAGACACTTGTGAAATAAGAACTATGAAGAAGTCATCAAGCAAGAAGATGAAGGGACACTAGTTTACAATAGAAGACCAAATATCAGGATCACATGAAGACTCCATATCATTCAGTCCCTTGGAGGGTGAAGATGAAAAACAAAGCATATATTTCATAAAGATGAAGTATCGAACAAACCTCTCACGAATATTGAAGACAAAGCAGCAAGAAGAATAGCTTGGCATTGCCACCTCATCATTAATTCCATGTAATCATTGTCAAGTTGTGACGTGTACAAGTGTCATCACAATGACATGTGTGTCTATGTGTCTTGCCACATCTAGGAAAATTCCAAAAGTCATATAAATGTCAAAAGGTCAAATTAGAAGTCCAAGAGTCACGAGGGTAACCCAAGAGTCACAGGGAATATGAAAGGTCATTCCTCTTTTTATAAAAGAAACCTCATAACTCAAGCAAAGGGATTTTGGGAAGCTTAGCCTTTGGGGGGCTAGTCTTGGCTTCTCTAGCTTAGCATGAGAGAGAAGATCATTCTTTAGAGAAGCAAGAAGTGACTTATTGTTCCATTATTGGAGCTAGTGGCTCACCATTGTAACTATGTACTTGGATATTTCACTTAATAATCAGAAGCTCATTGAGCCAACACGTTTTCATGTATGTATCATGAATATTGTAAGACTAGTTGTTAGATACTTGTGGTATACGTTTTGTTCATATGTACTAAGGAAATTGAACTACGCCACTGGCTTTGGTACTTATTTTGTTGAATGTGTGTTGTATTTGCTTTAATGTTCATTGTGTCTATGTGAACTATTTCTCTAGATGACTAACGAATATTTTCTTGCTCTCTCATGCCTTTCTTATGATAGTACTATTACTTTCATTTTAGAGACTCACTCTTACTTCCCTCCCTTGAAATCCTCCTTTTACACATTGCAATTGGTGTTCCATAGTGTCAACTTTCTTGCTAATTTCAAAGGTTATGTGCATACTCTCTTTTGTTATTTGTTGCAGCAAAGGCAAACCTTAAGTTATGGTGGTCGGATTGATATTCCCGATGGGGGTCCTACTCCAAACAATGTGAGGTCTAATTTGGACTTCACATCGGGGAGTCTCCCTCAGCTGATGGATTTCCAACACTGTCAACACCTTCGTAATGAAATTAAACATATTTTAAATAATTCTTAAATATTTTTAAATGAGTAAATTTTAAAAATGATATTATAAATAGATTAATAATAACGATCACTTCTTCTCAATATACTCCATTCTTAACCATATAAAAAATACTTCAGTTTAACTATATTTAAAAACTTAGGGGTGGCAGGAGGGGGAGGGGTTATCATCAATCCTAAAGGATAATTTGTCATCAATTACATATGGGGTTGGGCAGGAAGACCAGCAATCAAGCGAAAATGTATGGACTATTGTTAGGAATAATTATAGCTCATGATATGGGAGTCCCCAAGTTAGTAATCTTGGGAGACCCTTTGATTATTATACAACATTTGAATAATGGCTTCTCTACTAAAGAGAACCAACTCAATATCCTTCTCTAAAGAATTGATCATGCTTTGGAACACTTTCCCTCAAAGTCTTTCTTTCATATCCTGAGAGGCCAAAATGTAGATGCAAATCATCAAGCTAATCTAACCTACCTCCTCAATGTGGGTTAGAGTGAAACAAATGGATCCAAGGGATGAAGAAATATACCTTATTGTTGACAGTGTTGGACCCACCAACATTCAGGGGATCTCCCCGATATGAAGTCCCAACTAGACCTCACATTGTTTGGAGTAGGATTATAGTATACAACTTGAAATAAACGCACAATAAAAATGACATCACAAGCTAAGATGTGAAATAGTCCATAAGTTAAAGTGATGAGTTGATACAACAACACGTATTCAACAAGATTCATACAAATGCAAACGAAATAGTTCATAAGCATAAGCATAAGTTAAATAACACACATTGCAAATACAACAATAATAGTCTTGCTATATTCACAACATATACATGAAAGTGTGTTGGCTCTGATTTTATTATTATAACTGAAAGTTCCATTCATACATATACCATTAACGACTACTAGCCTCAATATTGGAACATTAAAGTCAAGAATACCTACTCCTCCAAACAAGTATACTCACTTTACGCTACAGAGAAGTCAAGGTTCTTCACAATACTCCTAAGCCCTTTCTAGGCCTAAGCCTAGCCAAAAGCTTGGCTCCCAAAATCCCTTTACATGAGTTGTGAGGCTTTACTACCTATTTAAGACCAAAATTGTTCCTTTCTGACACCTTCCATAAACTCCATTCTCTTCCTTTTTTACCATAATAGCTCCAATTAAGTGTGAACTCGCAAGGTTATTGACAAAAACAAGTATTTAATTGTATTTTGTTCATAGTTTCATTGTTTCTTTATCATTTGATTTAATGTTTTCACATGCTACTGAATTGTATCAATTATGCAACTTACTTGAAGAATCTACAGGTTCTCAAACATCAGTGGAGGAACGAAGCATATGGACATGTAACTAGCAACTAGCACAACAATATCCACCTATTCCTATGATCTAGAAAGATGATAGGACGTCCATATGAGCAAGTCAACATGGAAGTCAACCTAGTGGAAAAGATGGAAGACAAATCAGCTGAGTGAGAAGATCGTCAATTGAAGTTGATATTTTGCCTCATGATTTCCTTCTTCGATAGAAAATCATGAAGAATCGTTATCTTGTTCAAGAAATGTTATTTTAAGATGTTCAGTTGTGAAGGATAGGCTTATAAATATCTAAACAGTTTAACAAAGGAGGTTATAAAACCTACATCTCAGCATGATTATACAGATGATTGGTTATTGTTTTAAAAACTCGTTGCAATCGATTAATTAAGCTCTTGATTCCACTATGTTGTGCATATAAATGTGTGGTTAAGTTTTGCTAATCCTTGCATACTTATACTCACGGGAGGGCCCCCTAGGAGCTGTAAGGTTTCATTTTTTTTTAAGCTTTTTGTTTCATAGGATTAAGTTGTCATAGTGATTATAATGTTCATTTTTGGAAAAGAATTAGTAATAGTTAAGATAGTATTTGTTATATATTTTGTAATAGAATTTTCCATAGAATTTTGTTTATAAATTTAATCTCATTGTGTGAAGGATGAAGAAAATAATCAAAGGGATTTATTATGCACGTGAAATTCTTATTGATAGATAGAAAGCAGAGTCATTTGATTTGGAATTTGAAATTAATTAAAGGTTTTATTTTTGTTAGTGTGAAGAAGATTTTGATTTTGTTAGTGTGATATTTGTTTCTACACTTTAAGGTTAGCTTTGTTTTCTATCAGCGTGAAGGAGATTTAGATTTGATTTTGTTGTTCATTTCTACACTTCAGATTAGTCTCATTCTGTCAGTGTGATACTTTCCTTTCCTGCAAGAGTGACAATATTTTTTGAGTGATAAAACATGTGCATGAAAACATCCTTATTCAATTTGAAAATTACTCACATAATAAATAATCCTATCACAAATGGTGCACATGCACTTCATTAGTTTACAAGCCCCGGTTGATAATTTATGAAGTAATTTAAGGTCAATTAAATTACCCAAAATTTTGGTGCCATTGTCGGGGAAGTATATATAGGATTTATTTATTTTAGGAGTATTTTCATTTAAAAAAGGAAAATTAAAAATGATAAAAATATATTTATGCATAGGGAAAGATATTTTATGGGTAGGTTTATAAGTAGAGGTAGGAGTTCAATTCCAACATCACCACTCACCTCACTAAGACCTCATAGTTCCACACCATCCACTGAAACTCATATTCCTTCATTTGCAAGTAGACATAGACTTCCTGAGGTACATAGATCTGAGATCCAACCGAAATATTCACCAACTTATTCTACTGAAGCCATAGTAGACGAACCTACATCCCCAACACAAGGAGTAATATTTTTATCTTCAACTAGATAACCAATTCTAGGACAAGAATTGGAAGTCCCTAGTGAAGATGAAGAAGAAACTTATTTTATTCCATTGATAAAAGAACCAAAATAGGAGCTAGAAAATCCAATTGAAGAACCCTATATTAGCTTTGAGGAATCTACAATGGAAGGGGAAGGGGAAGTACATAATGTAAATGATGAACTTAGAATTGGAGGTGGAAGAGGTGGAAGAGGTAGAGAAGGAAATCGAGGAGGAGGTTGAGGAAGAGGTGGTAGAGGAGATCTGTTATCGAGAAAACTAGTGTCCATTCAGAGCTGCTAGTCCCACAAAGATGGGTAGCTATCATAGAAACAAACAAGCTAAAGTTACTTACGTTTTCCTTTATGAGAAATAGATGAGAGAGAAGCAGAGAGTACCTACCTCAGTCTTCCGCTCTGCTCCTTGCTTGTTTCCTCTCCCCTTTGACAGATCTTTACCACTCCTTCCTCACTTGTCCCGCTTCAAAGAACACTTGTAGAGTCAAAGAAGCATAATACCATCAAAGCATAGAGATCTATAATCATAAACAATATAGGATCAAATATATATTGACCATACAAATTCATATATCAATTCAATATTCAAAGACATACAAGAATATGGAGGAAAAGTCAAATATATTTATTGATAGAAGTAGTAGAAGAGAGGATTACAACCCATTGATCTGACCTAGCACCATCCTCCCAGCATGAAAT
>APFE031471832.1:0-14501 GCA_000404065.3 Pinus taeda
CCTTTGCCTTGACACTGTACAAGCTCCTTCCAGGGTCCAACAAGAAGTCTCCTCTACTTTGACAAGCTTCACTCACTCCATAATAGGGCCAAAAAGGTATGTGATCTCTCCTCTTAAGCTCAAATAGTAATTCTTGATTTCACTAGCATTTACCCTCAAAATTTCAACTTCTCACCTCTCTGGGCATTGACCCAATGCCTCAATTTATAGTGCAATGGCGATCAGTTACCAGCTCCTCCTTCAAAGGGATAGAGTCTTCCTTCAAAGGGATAGCTCCTCTCAACAAGGGATTAGTTCCTCCTATGATGGGATGCATGAGCCACTTGGAGCGAACAATCCACGTAACAAATGCTTCTAGAAAACTCTAGAATTAACCCGAGATGAGTTTTTTAAGATAAAGATTGCACCTTTTGACTTTTACAGGGGTATGCACCTTCCCCTTTACATACAGAGCATATAAGTACGCAGATACCTTTAACAAAAGGTGCGGGCCCACAGGCAAAAGTAAGAGAAAGTGCGGAACCAGAGTTACATTGCTTTTTTGATGTCTTTCTCTCTTTTCTCAAGCTTGTTTTGAAGATCTGAGGTTTAAGACTTGCTTAGGAAGCTGGTATAGGTAATGATAGGCCTACACCAACTGCAAATAATCGAGGTGACGATATTTTTGTGTAACACTAATTCTAATGAGTATAAAGGTAGCAATGATGAAGGACAAGATGATACACTTAGTCCTAATTCTATGGACTGCGAGAGTAGCATCGAAAATGCACATGAGGGAGAATATCCAATAAACATCGAGTCAAAATTTCTATTGAGTCTGAAATCTATGGACTATAGCAGTCGCGCTGAAGAAGAGGAATATGAAGAATATCCTCCAAGTCAGTATTTGAAAAGCACAGTTGATCATAGTGTGGATAACATTCCTCTTAATGATGATGAAAATCCTTATACAAATGATGATTTAATGATGGAGATGTTGCCAAGAAATATTGTATTGAGGAGTAGGAGTAGACCTTTTTGTATCAATGTAAGATGTTCTAGTTATACAACGGGTAGAGTAGAATATTTGACGAGAAGAAGTTCTATCATCAGACTCATTTCAAGTGAATGTTGCCAAAAAGATTGCTTGAAACATATGGATTTCAAATTTGCATTAGAGAGCGGGAAGAGATATTTGTCAATGAATAAAAGCATGAAAAAATCATATTTAATTGGGTGCATGCAATCTACATTGTTAGGTTATGATTATCATATTAAGACTTTATTTATCTGTAGAAAAGCTTTCAAAATGTTTCATTTGATTGGGAATTTTCGTCTCTCGAGAATTCAAGAAAATTTGGAAAGGATCCCACATTTTATTCTGAAGTACATCATAAAATACAATTTGGGCCATTATCAAACACTGCAATGTCATGGATGAAAGATTTCTTTTCAAAGCATGGAGAGTGTATGCCAAATAGAGAGACAATACATATTCGAGTTAATTTTTCGAGATGCGAAATCTACAACTTATATAAAGGATATGCAGAAGGTGCTGAGGGACATGGCTATTTTATTACATATCAATATTTTGTGAAGATATGGAACAAAGAATTCAACAATGTTAGTATTCCTAAGAAGACAAGGATGGGGATTTGCAGTACATGTGCTTCTCTTAAATAAAAAAGGGACAAATGTGAAGGGTCAGAAATAGGTAGGGATTCATAACTTTAACTTTTAAAATTGTATATTCATCAAGTATGAAAGCATATTTCATAATGGTTTTCTTTTATGTTGTGTAGATTCAATTGTTAAAAAACTTCAGGAGCATCGCAAACAACAAACAAATGAATGGAAAAAGTTGTACAACCATCAAAAGAAGTGTTATGATAATCCAAATAAATATTTGGGTTTGATAATTGATGGTATGGACCAGAAGAAAACACTTTTACCACATTTTGTTCGCACACTCAAAAATTTAGAGGAGGAAAATTTTATTCAATATCACTTGGTCGGTTGTATGATCTTTAATGGGAAAATGTTGCTAAAGGTGTACTTCACAGCTCCAAATATTCATAATGATGCAAATCTGATCATAACCATAATTCATGATGTGCTTTTTCATTGGTCTGGTAATCTTCCTAAAGCTATGTATCTACAATTGGACAACACTTGCCGTGAAAACAAAAATCAGGTTGTTTTTGGATATCTAAACATGCTTGTTGAATTGAGAATTTTTCAGAAGGTAAATGTTGGTTTCCTTCTTGTTGGGCACACTCATGACCATATTGATCAGATGTTTAGTCATTTTTCAATCACATTGAGGAGGAAGGAAGCTGGGAGCTTGCCATCATTAATTGAATGTATTAAGAAATCATACATGCTAGAGCCTAATTTTGATGTGTTGGAAGAAACTGTTGACATGCGAAGGCTTATTATGGGATCATATGGTGAGGGGAAATGCATTGAATAACTTAATGACATTAGCTTCCAACATCAATTTTGTATCAAAAAAATTGATGGGAAAACACTAATATGGGGCAAGAAGTATTCAACTACTACAGAATGGGCACCATCACCAGGTTAGCAATTTTTGAAGTTCATTCTAGATCATCAAATATTTGCATCGAAAATATTGTTATTACAATCAGTTGGTGAAGTTCATAATGCACGCAAACAAAACAAAGATATAAATGATTATGACTGCCTAGAAGAAATTAAAAAATGTATTAGATATACATATGAGTACTTTGACATTGCTGATTTAGTTTGGGGGGAGTCATTTTTCAATAATCAAAGTGATATCATTTCAGCAAGAACAAAGGAAGATATACCTTTGGAAAATCCATTTATTTGGCCACAAAATGTGTCGAATGCACATGAGGAAATAAACATTGTTGAACAACAACAATCTCAAGGTATCATTAATTCTTCATAGGCAGAGGAAAGAGAGATGTATATTGGTTGTAGAAAATCTCATGCACAATGTGAAGCCATGGAATACCTTTACATGGGTCCAATACAAGATATTGAGGAGGGTTGCATGATCGCGGTGCTAGCAGATGGAGATCTCAATCGCTATCCATTCTGGGTTGCTAAAGTTATAAAGGTATTTACAGAAAATGAGGATGTTACAAGTGTTGAAGTACATTGGTATGCCAAAATACATACCCATTCAATGGTGTGTATAATCCAAAGATGGTAGTTGACAAAAAAATAGCGGAAAGAGAAAAATAAAGGGTACGAATATAAATCATCGCCGCATAGACATATTGAAATTGGAGGATGTTGACATACTTGTTTATGACTTAAATTTAACAAAGAGGGGAACTCTTTGGTTTAAGACGATAGAGATTCTGAAAAGATTATTACCAGAAGGAACAATATTGAGATGGGAGTCTGCTAAAACTAGTCGTAGATGTAGAAGAATTTTGAAACTTGAAATGATGGGCATGCATGTGGACTCAGATGGGGCACTAGTTGATGAAAGAGAAGAATATGGGACATCTTCATCAACATCCAGTGACTCATCTGAAGATGTGAATTTTGATGGCGTGCAAGAAAATATGAGTGATTTTCAATAATTGTTTAAGACAGTTTATCTAACTGATCTATGCATCGTCTCTTGAAATAAAATTTTTCATTTCCATATGGTTTTAAATGAGAAGTTAGGAGTCATTTTTATGTTGTTAGATCATTTTACTAGCATTTTTAAAAAATTTTGAAGATTGACCCTATAAAGAAATCATCATTCCAGTATAATCGCTTTTTTGTTTTCAATCTATATTTTGCACAAAAATTTTGTTTTCACTACCATTTTTAAAACATGTTCAAAATTGTCCCTAAAAAAAAACTATCATTCCAGTATACACACTTTTCGTTTTTAGCACTATTTTTTATGTTTTTTTTGTGTTTTTGGCCAGAGTTCCTGTTTTGAGTTTATAGTTCCCATTTCAAAGTTTACATTGTTTACAGTTTCTGCTTCAGGCACAACAACAACTACAAAAACGACACCAAGAGATGAACAACTTGCTAAAGTTGTTCAGAATTTTTCTATTCAGACAGAAGAAATGAATAAATTGCAGGATTAACTAAAGAAATTACAACACATGAAAGCATTTGCAGATAGCTCAGATGTAGTTGAGATGCAAAGGGAAAAAATTCAAATTGAGGTATTACAAAAATAAATCAAAGAATCTTACATTGGAATAAACAAGGTTTGGTAAAGGAGATTTTATGGCAAGATATTACTGAATCAATAAAATATATTTGGCCTTATATCATGATAATATTTGATCAAGAGGACTTGTTGGAGAAAGCTCAGGAAGCTATTGAAACCATCTCCACGGAACTTGAGGACATGCCAGAAGTTTCCACTGAAATAATCAAGTTTCTGAATTCGAAATACAATTAGGAGCTTAAAGAATTATGAATTAATAACATGAAAACAACTATACTGGAAGTGAAGAAAATTATTACAAGGAAAAATGTCATTCTTCAGTTCAAGGAAAAATGCAGAAGTGTTAATGTCATAGTTCAAAATTTTTTCAGTAGGTTGGAACCCTTGACGAGTAAAGGTTTTCCCTCTATGCTGGTGATAAATGATAAATTAATACCCATTGAAGACTATGTCCAAAAGCTTACAGAGGTTAGTACCAGTGCATCTACAGTTTCAAACATAAGAGGTGCAACAAAACCAAGGGTTGGACTGAATTCACTTAGAGATACATTTTTCATCCTAAATGAAATTAGACATATATTTTTAGTGAAACCCACTTTTACTAAATATACGGAAATGGATGAGGTTTATCGAAGGGTAACTAAGTTATCTATCCTAGATAATAAATGTTGGGAACAATTAACTGATTTACATGACTAAAAAGAGGATCAAACAACATTCAACATTTCCAGGGATAGTCATCCACATCTCAACAACATTCAACATTTCCAAGAATATTCATCAACAATTCAACAACAAAACAGTGACAAATCGACTATCAGTTCATATTCCTGATTTTGGATTAATGTATTTTTGTAAATTTGTTTAAGATATTTTATTAGCTTTAATATTGTATAAATAAATCTCTTTAATGAGTTATTAATGGTTGCACCCTTGAAGGAACATTTGCAAGCACTAAATGTACTCAGCTTTTTCTGAGTCATTAATAGCAAAGCAAAGGATTCTGAATTTTGATTCATTATTGTTTCATATTCCTTGTGAGTTTTCCAGTTTTCATTTACTGTGTTTTCTTCATATTATTAAGTTTTAAAGAGATAAGCAGATAGGAGTAGTTGAGTCTCAATTTACTCTTATAATGTTTTTGAAGTGATCATCTTTAAAGAGAATGAATTATAAAAACTACTTGTTTAAGTAATTCCCTCTAAATAATAAAAGCATGAGTACCTTTGTAATGTTGGGCATATTTTGTCAAACTTTCTGAACATTATTTGAAGGTTTTCATACTTATGGTTATTTAATTTTCTATTTGGAAACTGTAATAGTCATACCATATTTCTGTTTGTACTCATCACGAGATAAGCTAAATCACTATGTGGATTTTAATACAAGCCCTTTGTTTAATATTAGTATTATTCAGCAAGGTTAGATATCACTATTTTAATCTGTTTCATACATTGTTCTTCAAAAAATTAAAACAAAACCCCTCAAAAAAATATCTTAGATTCCCTGGCATCATAGCTGACCATTATCATATCAGAGATACAATAGACTCCAAAAAAACAAGTGACTGAACTACTCAGAAGAGGTGTCATAGGAATGTGAGAGCTACCCTCTTATTCTACGGGGATATGAGAAATACTCTCATGCACCTTAGGAATAGGAGGATTTCCCTCTAGTTCATTTGAAACTGAAGAAACCAAAAGAACTTGAATAGTATGATGCTCACTCTCTATTGGAAAGGTGTGGTTAATTGAAGGTGGAGTCAAGTCTACCACTTTTTCAACGAATGTATGGTCGAGAACAAAATCACGAGACTCACTTCCAGAGAGAATGGGGTCGATCAAGGATGACATTTGATCAATCACTGGATCAACTGGTGAAGGATTAGGGGAAAGCTTTCAATAACCAGTGGGAAGATGAGGTTGAGAAGTTGTAAGGTTTTCCAACTCTTTGGAGGCTTCATCCATATGAGGACAAAGGTGAATGGGATGATTGCCTTCACATAACTTACAAGAAAATTTGACTTTTCCCTTTTTTCCATGACCTTTACTTAGTTGATGGTTTATCACCGGCATGATCACCAAAGGATGATGATAGAGGTCAATGTTAATGTGTAGACGACACTTCTAAGACCTTGGGAATACCAAGACAATTCTGAAGGAGGTGGTCATCCTTACATAAAATGCAAATGAATTTTACTTTAAGGGGCTGATTGGAAGATTTTTCTACATAAGTTGCATCCGTAGCAATAGTTGCTTGGTTTCACCCTTTCTTATTTTGATTCTTCTTATTCCTCCTCTTCTTCTTCTTCTTAGCTTCCTCGTTACTAGAATCCAGACTTTCACCAGGTGAAGAGGAAGAATGAGGTGAATAAATAGGCAAAGAAGGCGAGGGTTCAGATCAACATGACGTTCATGTTGTTTAGGTGGAGGATAACTCGGTTGAAAATAAGTTTGGATGCTTAGGACCACCAAGGTTGAAAATAACCAAATTGGTAGACCAATGCTCAATCTAGGAGGGGACAATGTTTCCATATAGGGAGCACCAATATTTCCAAAAGAAGTAAAAGGACTAGGATTCCCATCAAAGGGGTTTCCTTGATTGGTAGACTCAAAAATGTTTCTATTGGTATCAACCTAAGATATACTAAGGAGTATTTCCATAGGAAGGATATTGTTTCGAGGTTAATTAATTTTATAATTTGAAACCAAAAATTAGCCTTTTCATCTTTCAAGAGTCGAGAAAAGGATGAAAATGTGACTCTATTTGCTTTCGATGGTTTTGCGAGCTTGAAAGGACAAGTTGCTCGATGATATTTTCAAATTTAAAGATTTAGAAAAGGTCTAAATGAAAACTCAAGTGAATCTAGGTAAAAGGAGTACCAAGTAACTATGAACTGCAATATACACCTCCGTAAATAAATATACCAAGGACTTGACATATGTGTACACAATCTCTGCGAATGTTGTGTTCGATGTATCACATTTACAGGGTGGTAGACTTGACTTCATATCGACAACGATTTGCAACCTCTGAGGGTCTCCCTTTATATACTCGATGGTACGGGGAGCACAAGTTTGTGCTAGTATTGTCTAATGAAAAAGTGAACGAGAGCTGCTAAGTTTTAAAAACTTCGGAACACATGTCTAGCCTAGACCACTAAGTATGAACATCAATGTTTCAAATTCTCCTTATATTGATTGATAGATTTTTGAGTTGATCTTGAAATTATGTTTCAGTTTTAAGGCCCAAAATGATGTCACCTAAAAATCTAAGATACAACTATACGAGAAAAATAAAACTTTCATTTCTATGAAAGCTAGACTAAACAAGGGAATAAATTCCAATCAATAATGCATCATGCAAAATACCTTCCACTAACTTTCACTTTCATCTTGAAAATGCATTGCGACAAGTAAAAAATATTTTCACTTTTATCTATCCTAAATGAAACTTTTCGAAAGTAAAATGATTTTGATGTTACAAAGATGCAATTATATGAATTATGCTTTTTTTTTTTGTTTTGAATGATTTGATGCACCTAATACAATTTTTATCTTTCATTCATAAAAAAATGTGATCTATTTTTAATGATGAATATCAAAAAATAACTTCTCAATGCAACTAATCAATGCATTTTCACGAAAAGTAAATTTTGAAATATAGGATAAAACAAATGCAAAATGATGTTTTCAATGAATTACACAGGAAACAACACTCAATCAATTAGCAAAACAAACATCTCAATGACATCAATAAGCTGCAAGCAATAATCAATGACTATAAATTCTATAATTTAGTCAAATTTCACTTTGAAGCCAATGAGACAAATGTTGCAAATTAATCAGGGCAATCAATCAAAACATTGACAAATCCAAGCATAGAGGTTGGGAAAAGACCTTAGGGGCCCAGACACACTGTATTCTAAGGAAGAAACCTAAAAAATTCTCACATTCAAGGATCATTTCTACTTTATATACCCAATCCCGTGATTATCGCTAATTTGCATAGGAAAACCCACAATGGAATCACTATTTTGTATTGCAAAAGTAGTGATGATTTCAGTGCAACTAAATAATGAAGAAAAAAAATTCATTGTGACTATAAAGGTAAAAATCGTGATGCCATCGTGATTGTTAAGGCTAAACATGCAATAGGCAAGGAATATGCGAAGAAACTAAAAATATTATAAGAAACAATCTAGACATAGCACTCTAAGGTAGTAATCAGTGATGGTATACACTGAGACTGATGCAAACAAGCCAAAAAATCGATGGTTGGTCAAACTAGTCAAAAGATCAGGGTGAAGGATTGTATGGAAAGGATGATATGATCCCCAATGGGGTCACCATTTTTTTTGCAAGGTTAATCCTCTTTGCAGACAGATATGATCCCTCTAGCCCAATCAGTGGCTTTAGCAATTGAAATGACAATCAGCTAGACATCTTCCTAGGTTATAATTGAAAAGTAGAACGAAAGAGATGACCTACATTGTTCTGATGTTATTCTGATTTACTTGTTGAGGGCCTTCAATTGCTTGTGTCATAGACTCATTCCTATTTCTATCAGTGTTTATGTACCTGCAAAAGTGATCAAGAGACATCAAGGCATGCCAAAACCAATAGCAAATCCAATAAAAACCTAATTAACTGATTAAGGAATGTCAAGATACATAAATACATGAACATATATATTTTGGGAAGATGAAAAAGCAATTGTATATTATTAGGAAATAATGGTAAGCTTACAACCAAAGCCTTGATGTTGAAAGGCTCTCCTTGAGTAGTAAATCAAGTTAAAGCCAAGAAAGTCTCAAATAACTCCTTCTCCAAGTCTAAAGAATAGTCTCTAGGCAGAAGCTTAGCATAAGGGTGGAAATAGACATAAACCAACTAGCCTCTAACCTGAACAAAACTTTGGGAATGGGAGAGGTTGAATATATAGTTTAGAATTGGAGTTAGGATCTCTCCAAAGATAGGAGTATGCCCTCATCTCATGGAGGTAACTCATAGAGATAAGATGAAGTGGCCAAGTTGGGAGAATTCGACCTCATCTATGCAGAACAACCTCCAACTCGTTGCTGTGGAAGTTTCTAGATCACAAAGCTTCTCATCCTCTTTGGGAAAATATCCTTTTTGGGATCATCATGGGTATACAAGTAAACAGAATGATGCCATCATAGGTTGAGTATAGTGCAAGATGTGATCATCACGGTTTTAAGTCTCATAAGAGCGATGATTCTCTTTTTAGGGTTTTAAGAGCTATTTCTTCAGGGGAAGCTCAAGACATTTTCCAAACGAAGTCTTAGGAGGTATCTAAGCTATATACATGGATGAGTATACTGCATAATTCTCATGTTTCATGCACTTCAGGGTATGTACAAGGAAGTGTAGGAGGCGTGACAAAATAATGTGTAACAACTCCAAGTTAAATTAGAGATAATTAATGCAAAGTGCATTTAACTGGGGGTTAATACGAGTTGATTTGTGCTAATTGCATGGTTTAATGGCTAACCATTAGCCTTAACCTGATAAACTTCATGGAGTGGACACATTTCGCATTAACTATGAGTGGTTTAACTGGCAGTTAGTTGCAAAATTCATGACGTTCTTAAACTATTGACCTAGCAGTTTATGTGAAACTAGGCACATAAGGTCAAATAAATGTTGTGGTTGGTGGTTATCGTCAAAACTTCTCACTAGCCATTACTGTAGCATGGTAGTTATGTACTACACATTCACATGGGAGGGTTGGCCCACATGCTGGCCCTCCAAACCCCCAACTATAAATACATTAAAATTTAAATATGTACTAACTCCATTGAATATTAAGAACTAAAGCATGGGTGCAATGGTATGTCATGGAGTTTGTTCGAAGCAAGTCCCAGGTTCAACCCCCTGGCCTACCAGAAAATTTTGATGCATTCAATAACCAGTCCTTTGGGGAGGGACAAGTGGCTGCCTCCTGGCTTGCCACTTGTCCCCTCCTCATTGGACCACCTACAAACTAATAATAAATTTCCAACACACCAAATCTAATAGCCAACTAGAACTTGATAGTTTTTATCACCTGATTGAGTGTTGACCGAAGTTGACCCAATCCAGTCACATTCCACGTCAGTAGTACGGACTATTGACTATGCTGTGACTGGGTATTTGTTTTGCAAAATTTCTTTTATTTGGAAAATCAGTCATCGGGCTCTACCTTTCTCATACGAACTCAATCTTGAAAGAAACGAGTTGCATTGGGATCATTTTTCCGAGACGAATGCACTTGTTCAGGATTTGAACAATTCTGAGCACTTGATTTTTGATCTAATTTTTCCCCCTAATCCAAATTTCAATTAGTTTCAGGCCAATATATGACAATCCACTATATTTCATCATATTCGATGATTTAAAAATAACAAGACCACCCACCCCCCTTGTTGATAACACAAGGGGGGGACGCTATATTTCGTAGTTTTCGATCTCGAGAGATTCAATTAATGGTTATGCTTAAGGAAGGGCTTACTTCTCCCCTAGTTGACATCAGATGGGAGAGGCCTTGCCATACTCTTCATTATTTATGTCTTAAATAAATCTTCATTGTTCATGAGAATGGTATTGAACGATATGGTTGTAGGGATAATAAAATGGTGTTCAACGAGTTATATGGCATATTTGTAACAATACCCAATCTAGGTTAATTGTCCCATGCCTATAGAAGACTAAGGCCCTATGGTAATACACTCGTCCTATCTCATGCAAATTTATAAGAATATTTACATTCTTCTAGGTTCCCCAATAACATCTCAATGCACTTGTGCCACATTGTCTCTCCTTATGGTGATCAATTTGTTTTACCTTTGTCCCAATGATATATGTGTGTGTGTATGTGTTTGTTGTATCATGCCATCATTATATAGATGGGAAGATTAATTAATGAATCACACTTTAGTACACTGTAGTATTTATGAATATAAACTTGTAGAGTCTTTAATAACATGATACTCTAACCAGTGACTTAGAATTAACCTCATGCACACATTCTTCACACATAGGGTCGACTGCTCGTATGTCATATGACACTGTTCTTATCATTTAGGGTGCACATCTTCAGGTGCTCAAGGACGGTCACTAGAAGAACCATCCATTTTTGTAGCTTACAGAATGATAGAGGGGGTCTAACTTTGGCCCACATCTAGAATCTCACAATGGCCTAATTTGCACATATGGATCCTTGAGGAGTTAACTCACAGACCTGCAATCATTTCCTTTCTTTGCATAGGAATATGTATATATGTACATATGTAAACATATGTTATAAAAACCATTTCTGAGTAATTTCCAAGTCTAGAACCTCTCATTAATACAACCAATCACTAGGCCAACTCATTCACATATAGCTATGAATGGCTTATGGTCAAGTATGTCACCAACTATGAATTCCATCCCATTTTTCATTCTACAAGCATTATAAAATATTAGTTTCTAGAAAAACATGAGGAATCATATCAAACATAAATTGAGGGTCCTTATATAAACTAAACACTTGAGATACTTACCTCAAGATAGGACTTGGAAACTGGGTCTGGGAAAATGAATCTCCACCCAACCATATACAAGTTGCAACTAGGTATCACTTCTAGCTATCACCCTAAGCCAAATTCCAGAGACTAACGGGACATTTTATCATAGATTAAACTCCAATTGCTAGCTGAGACAATGATTCTGGAGGTTCTACCACTTCCATGCACTAACTATTTAAGCAGTCAACAATGATACAAGGAAATCCATAAAACTCTTACAACCACCCTTCAAATGACAACGTAGTGGTTCCATCCAACTTCGGGACTCTAGAATCCACTATAATAACTCCACTACAACAAGGAAGGCATTCAAAAGTCCTCCTTTCAGGATTCTAAAGAGAAATACTCAATCGTAGTGATCAAGCAACTCCAAAGAAAAACATACACCCTATGGCTAATAGGGGCTCGAGAGGACATTCTTCCTCACCTGAGAGAAACTTCTTCATGCTATATTTCTGACATAAAATTTCTTTTCCTCTTTTCCTTTGCGTATTTTTCTCGCCTTCGAGCTCTCCTTCCTCTCCTTTTCCCTTCATGAGTTATCCCCCAACTCCAGAATCCACTTCCCTCCTATAACTAGTTATTCACATGATGGTTTCTCCTCGTTCCTCATCTAGCCTTCAAATAATTGCCTTTTTCTACCAAAATCTTGTCAACATATGAAAATAGTGTCACCTACTTGTATGTCCACCAGGTTTTTTTTCGTTACTTTGTTGCAGTGGATGGCCAGCACAACTTACAATCTAGAAATTTGATTAGTTTCTCCTTTTATTTTATCGTCCCTCTTTCCTTGTTTATTTCTGCAAAGAAACACATTTTGTTTTCCTCTTATTATAACTAGTAAGAAAATGAAAATTTTCCCCTTTTTGCATAATTGTCAGCTACATGAACCAACTCATATTCATGTTGTAAGGAAACCTTAAACACTACCTCAGGCAGGTAATCCCATCAACTTTAAATTATGTGTCCCTTGATTTAGCCATTTTTTTTCAAATATTTACATTGCATAAATGAGTGGAAAATAATCAGGGTTGTCACAATGTGCTAGTTTTCTTTCTATTACAACAGGCATCCATAAGGGGATAATGAGGTATACAAAGCCCCCCCCCTCTCTCTCTCTCAAACTTTTTCTTTAGCTCACTTGGTTCAAAGCTAATTTATGAGAGTAGAGGTCTTGGGTTCAAATCTCCTTTTTGTTGAAAAAGGGGCGTTTTTTTTCATTTCTGCACATTCCCGCACTTCGTCGGTGCCTTCATCAACTCTTTTTCAAAAAGCCATAACTTCTTCATCCGGAAGCCGTTTTCAGAGCCGTTTTTTTTTAACCAGCCTAATTTTTCGAGATTGTTCCATTGGAACACTTAGTTTCAGCACCTATAGCTTCAGTTTCTGTTAAAATGGAAAGTCCATGCCAAGTCATTCTTGACAGCACCAACTACTTCCAATGGTGGTCCTACATTGTGGATTTACTTAGAAGTAAAGGTCTTTACTGAATAGCCTCAGGCCAAGAACCCAAGCCGAAAGATGAAGATAAGGCAGCTAAATGGGAAAATAGACAAGATCAAGCATGTGGGTTGATAGGGATGTCTATCTCTCCCGATCTTAGATTCCATATTGCAGAAATTGATACTCCTGATAAAGTAATGGAGCAGTTTACTAAAGTTTTGGAATAAAAAGTGAACTTAGAGCCCATCAACTTGAAAATGAGTTTCTTACATTGGACCCCAATAATTTTTCTTGCATTGAAGATTTTTTGTCCAAGTTCAAGACCCTTAGACTTCTCTTGGAAGGTGTTAAGGTTCAGAAAGAAGATAGTGCCCTTATCTATTCCATTCTTACTAAGTTGGGACCAGCCTACTCTATGTTTGTTTCCACCTTCCATTCTACAAGAGAAGCCTTCATTTCTCAAGGACACGATTACAAGCCTCCTTTCTTTGATGCTTTTTGTGATTCTTTAATAAGAGAACAAGAAAAAATCATACACCTTGGTCTTCTTAATCTTGGAAACTCTTCTAAGAAAGCGTTAACCGCCCGGCAGCAACCAAACTCAAAGAATCCTAAGAAGTCATATCCTAAAAAGAATGGTCCTAAACCAAACAAGGGTCCTAAGCAATTTCAGCCTCAAAATGAAAAATCATTTCACCAGAATGATAAGGCAAATAAAAACGAAGGGAAGGAGACTGATAGACATTGCAACTTTTGTAATCGAGATGGCCACCTAGAATCTAAATGCTTTAAGAATATGGAAGCCTTGGAAGCAGCAATGAAGAAGCATAACATCCATTTGGAGCACTCTTCAAATTCATCTTCAGGAATGGAACTTTCTGCATGTGGTTGTCAATCATCTCGGTCTAGCTATGCACTAAATGTATATTCTTCCTCTCATTCTCATGAGTGGATCATTGATTCTGGAGCTTCTTATCACATGGCCAAAAATAAAGCCATGTTTTCTTCTTTAAATGATTATAACACGAAAAATATATGCTGGTGATGATAGATCTCTTAGTGTTGTAGGGACTGGAACTGTTCATATAGACAATGGTCAATTTAATGATGTATTATGTGTTCCAACCTTATCCTGCAACCTTCTATCTGTATATCAGATAACTCATATAGGTGAAGGTAAAATTGTTGAATTTTCACCTCACAATCTTGTAATTAAGGACCTAAAGGATCCTAGACAGATTTTAGCTACTGGCATTGCTGATGATTCTACAAGGTTGTATAAGTTTCACAACTTTGGGTCATCAAATCTTCCCTCAGTATTTGTTGCTC